>JASANF010020425.1:0-53447 GCA_030248245.1 Trissonchulus sp. WLG1_4 | reverse complement strand
CCCAGAATTGGCCAGCTGCCCACATATTTATATTACCTGAAGTAGGAAAAAGTTTTGCTTATGAGTTTGTGAAGAATTTAAGAATTTGTGCAAAACGGCCTGTCTTGCTTTTTGCATGTCACGTAATCTACTGCATGTCTAGTGCAAAGCTGCGTATTGAATTTTGGCTTCAAGCCTAGGCGATGGTTGCGACCTAACTCCTTGTCTGGCTTAAAAATCGTGGCAATGCTCTACCATATGTATGTATGTCGTAGGACAGTAGAGTATTTAGTCCAATCACGGATTGGACTAGGCCATTTTTTATAGAGTATTAAACATGAGATACTTTTGCAATGTGACCATTCGGCAAGGGCAAATGGCTGCTAAGGTAGTTGAAAGGATAAATATATAAGTGTTTGTAGAAAATTTTAAGAATCACATTATTTCCACTCAGGAAGGTTCGTCTGCATTCAAAATGGCGAATTCTGCTGCTTCAAGTGTACCTCATTGAAGTGGAGATAATTCTAAATTGTCGGGATCAGCAATCTCTTACTTAGGCGCCAGAAGAACCCCAACAAGTAAGGGTTGTAGCATGGCTGCACTAGAGAATCATCCAACACCTAATGTTACTGTTCATTTGATTTTTGAGTTTGGTTGTAGTTAAGTTAACGGTATAGAAATGACCTTTTCAACTCTTTGTTAATACCTTGCAGCCATTTGTATTTGTCCTTTTAATTTGCTGAATTGTCACCTTGCAAAAGTCAGTACTCGACTGGCCTAGACCAGTTGAGGATTCTTCACTGGCCTAGTCCAATCCGTGATTGGACTAAATACTCTACTGGCCTACGACATATTATAAACACTGGTTTTTGTGTTGTAGCGTATTGGTGCAGCAGAGATCAAAGTATGCTGAAGAAGGTTTTGAATGGTGCGATTGCAAATGGAACGCCCACTGCATTTCGAACCAAAGGCCATCATTACGATCCAGTGGGTGTCCCACTGACTGCCGTCTCCTCCAAAAATCGCTGGCGGTACTTATTTTACGTCGCCCTAGCAATGTGTGTGGGTGTGCTCTGCACTTATATGTACTCTCGTAACGGTGCGGGTGTGGACTATACGCTTTATTATGCCCTACTACAGTCAGTGCCCGCAGATGCCCGTTGTAATATACCGCACCCAGATCCCTGGGATAGCTCTGTAAAAAAATATCTCGCCTCTCCCAAACCTTTGGTTTGTAAGCGCGTTCAACCAGAAGCCACTTGGCTAGACTTAGATGGGTATTTGTACAAAAATCTAACTGATATTAAAGCCTTTGGCTACAGCGATCTTGTTTGCTCGTATCGTTGCTTTGATCGCAAGCAAGGCTATGATGATAATACGCTGTTTTATCAGGACTGGGTTGAATTCACAGACAAGGTGAAAGTTGACTGTTCAGATTTTGTGGAAGCCTCGTGCCAGCGTAAATTCCCACCGCTGTCCGTCTATACCAATCTACACAACCAAATTGTATACAATGCCACGCGAGTGCGCGAGCTACGAAAGCTACCGGCTCATTCAGAAAAACGACCCGATATTATGCTGTTCGTGATTGATTCTGTGTCTAGACTGAATTTTGTACGCCACCTGCCATTAACGCTGAAAATGCTACGGCAAGAATTTGGTGCCACGGTTTTTGAAGGCTATGTTAAGGTGGGGGATAATTCCTACCCTAATGCCATGGCTTTTATGATGGGCAAAAGACAGTGCGTAGCCGGCTATACTTCCGAAATGCCAGAAGATATGACTGAGTCTTTTTATGACGATTGGCCGTTCATTTGGAACGACTATAGACGCAGCGGCTATCTGAATTATTACGCGGAGGATTATCCTAATTTTGGATTATTCTCATACTTGGCCAAAGGATTTCTATTCAATCCTGCTGACCATTATTTCAGACCATACTGGGTGGCCCTATGGCCCTCATTTTTGCACCGTAAAAGCACACATTTATGCTACGGCAATACGCCAAAACATATGGTTCAAATGAACTACTTGCAACAGTTCTGGAAGAAATACGGCAAAGGAGCGCCGGATGTTCCGAAATTTGGGATTAACTGGATTACCGAGATTAGTCATGATTGGATGAATGACGTGAAAGTGGCCGACGAAGATTTTGTTCGCTATTTTAGAGATCTCAAGCCTTATTTGAATAATACTATTTTGTTTTTTATGAGCGATCACGGTCACAGATTTGATGCTATTCGCGAATCGGTGATTGGGAGAATCGAAGAGCGTATGCCATTTTTTTCTATCAGCCTGCCAAAGTGGATGTCGAAAAAATACGGATCGACTTTAGCAGCCAATTTGAAGGCTAATTCACAAAAAATTAACTCGGCTTTTGACCTTTACGCTACGTTAAAAGATATAGTCACCCTGGGCGATTTGGGCAAAATACCGGCCGAAGAGTTTAGCCGGGCAAAAAATATCACCGCTCGGGGGAGCAGTTTATTTCGACCCCTTCCTGACAATAGACAGTGTGCGGACGCATCTATACCCGAGGATTTTTGTATTTGTCAAGCGGAAGTGGCTGTAAACGTCACCGACCCAAAAGTGCAGCAAGCCGCAGAGGAACTCCTAGCGCATATAAATAGGCTTCTGGCCAAAGAATATGCTAAAGAGTGTGCTCAATTGACGCTAACTGATATTAAACATGCCCAGACATTTTTACCCAATGCGAAAGTGGTCATGGATCCGAACATGTCCGTTTTTCTGGGCGGCAAAAATCCTAGCGGGTTCTATGTGAACTATCGAATTGCCATTGAGGCTGCGCCCAGCGGGGCTCTGTTTGAGGGCATGCTGCGTCACTCGGTGGTGGACGGTTCTTTCAGTGTCATCGGTGACGTCAATCGAATCAATCGTTATGGCAATCAATCTCATTGTGTACATTCCGCCCTGATGCGTAAATATTGCTATTGTCTCGACCAGCTTAAGTCTTGAGCTGTACTCTTTTTTAACGTGGTTTTATGTTTTTTATATGTACTGGTATTACGTGCAGTTGATTTGTGCGTGCAATGAACTGTCTAATTGGGCTCATAATTTGCAATCGGCCAACTGTAGGCAATCTTAGCTACTGTTCTTACTCAATTTAGGTGCACTTTTTTAGCCATCAGGGGGGTGGAGGGGTTTAGACTTTAGGGGGGTGCCGACCCTCCTGAAAGGGAGGGGTGAATACACGCTACCGCCCCCCCCCCCCCTGTGAGCATGCAACAAAGCGATATACTTACTGGGAATTCAATTGAAAATTCACGCTCAAATCTGCTTCGTGTGAACGGCTTTTGCCAAGGGGATCCCCCAGGGGATCAGTTTAAAATGACATAACATTTAGAGTCACTAATGCTTGCATGAATAAAGCATCTAGACCGTAGGTGCATATAGGTGGGGTAGGGGGGGTATCCAGCGACCACCCCACCCTCAGGGGGTCCGCACCCCCTTCAGGCACCCCATACCCCCCCTGGCTGATTGTACAGGTGGACAGTGCAAACATGTCCGCTGTATACGTGGATCATGCAACCAGCAAATTGCATGGTAACGACGATTGCACGGTAGGCGTGCTTGTACAGTTAACATGCTTTTGGGTGATAATAAATCATTCAAGACATTCAATTATCAAAAAGTTGAAATCCTGAAAACTTCGAGCGATAAATTTAGTTATGAGTCTCCTTCGAATGTATATAACTGCATTAATCGTCTTGTATGCGATTTCGCTTTGATCAGTAGGACAGTAGGTACGTTGTTATTTATTCATACGTGTATCCTTTTCTTTCTTGTATTGTCTAGACTGTTCGAATCGTGTAATTTATTCTAATATTTTGTTTTGATCAATGATTGTCAGTGCTTTCGTGCTTTTTCGATGCTGTTGAAAGTTGCTTTATATATATATATATATATATATATATATATATATATATATATATATATATATATATATATATATATATATATATATATATATATATATATATATATATATATATATATATATATTAAAAAGTCTGCGTGAGTTTACTTAAATTCAGAACTATGCCAATTCTCACTTAGAAGTGTGAGACGGCCATTCTTGCAATAATTATACTGCATAAATAAAAGGTAAATAAAGGATGAACCTATTTTTTAATAAAAATCTGCGCTTAGTTTCAGCTTAACCCACATGCGAGTGGGACATCACATCAGCTTAATGGTGTTATTAATAGTCACTTTTGGTAGTTTTGCGGTATTGTATGTTGTGTACGTGTTTTAGTTGACTGTCTCTGTGTTGTCTCGTACTACTTTTAATCAGAATGTTTTATTAATAACACTGTAAACCTTTTTTTGACTCTGTAACATGGCCGTTACAGGAGGCATGCTTTATGCGTGCTTCCCACTGCAGGTTTAAGGTTTAACGTAGAATATGATGTTAGCATACTGCACATTCCCACTGCATAGGTTTTAGTTTTAACGATGTTGAAAAAATTTCAACTTTTTGGTTTTACGTGTAAGTATATATTCAGCCATCATCTATGATCTGTATGCGGAGTTTCTGCATCCGGCCAATGATTATACAATATTCAAATATCAGCAATGCGAGCCACTGTGGGAAAATTAGTAGCGTGACATTCTATATATTTGCTGATTGTTAAACCTTAAAGTGACAATGTTAATGAAACGTTAATCCTTAAACGTTCTCTGTGAAACGGGCATCAGGGTTCAACAAAGTGTAAATAGGTGTATTTAAAATTCAGAACTTTACCATATTTATATAGTTTATGATTTTGATCAAAACGGCTCGTTGTGCGTTTTTACGACTTTACGACACGTTTTTACGACATTTTGCAGGATGTTTTCTTTCATATTTTAATGTCCAAAATTTATGTTCCAATTGATTAGCGTGAGGAATTTTGTTTAGTGGTTCATAATTCTTGGTGCAATTTGATAATTTTTGGTTTCTTATCTAGTCTTTTCGTCTTAGTATTATTAGTATTACTACTGTCATAGATGCATAAAACGCCACTTCAAGAGGAATCACACTGCGATTAGTGGTATAAAGCTCCCTCCGAAGTCACTTGTCGTTTTGTCGTTTTTTGCTTGAAAATTCGAAGTAGTGAATTTTTGCCCACTTGAAAATAAATATAATGGTCGTGTCCCCGTTTTTTTATGGTTGCGCCACTGCCGTGTACGCGCTCTGAAAATTCGAGAGGGCTACTTTTTTAGAATTTGCCTCCGTGCATCTCTGATCAGTAGGTAATGTATGACTAGAATGGTGGGTGTTTCTTCTTCATCGTATTCAATTGTGCACAGTTCATGTCATTGTTTCTTTGGTGCATTTAGCGAATATAAATTTGAAATGAGAACCTGTTATAATCCAGCCTGCAAACTATTTTTTCGAGGTTACCGATGTTACTCGTAGCAATTAAATTATTTGCTCGGTTCGAACTTATAGGGATTTAGGGCCGGCTCACAAAGATATTACTTGTACATATGTGTACACCCTGTCATAAGACCACTTGTCATAAGCTGTCTCGTGTTTGGTTCAGTTTAAAATTCTGGCCTGTTATGTACTGAAAGTTTTGCCACAAATTGAGGTTGGTTTTACGCGTGAAAAAAATGCCATTTTGTATATTACAACCTGTAGCATCTGTATAGCCTTTTTCCTATTTTTCAGATAGACTACCTTACCTTTATTGCTTTTTGTCGGTTACATTGTCTAATAATTCATACATATGTACATACATAATGCGCAGATTGTATTTCGTTTATATGCCTGTGTTTCCGTATTTTGAACGTCGTTTTTTTTCATAACCAGGAGCTGCTCAGTCAGATGTAACAAAATTTCCTGATTCAGACGAAATTTTTGTGATGAAATTTATTCGTAACCAAACCAACTTATGTTTACAGTATAATTTTATATTATAGTTTTGGTATTAAGATATAATATACAAATCACATTTTTACAAGTTTGATTCGAATTTAAGTTATGTTAATTTTGGTGTGAATAACTATGTATTCTTCACTCCGGCTTAACTGCTTTTTGATGTGTTTGTCGATATTTTATAAAATGCTGAGGTCCTTATCTAAAACTTGGATTCAGCGGAATGATTCACATGTGTTTCTTTATAAAAGCGCTTTGGACAGTACTGAAAATTTTCATGTCATGCTGCGTTATTATTTGAACATAATATATTTATATCTAGTTCGCTGAATTTAATTTTGGATATGGTCTTAAAAATGTACAATAAAATTTCATCCAGTGTATTTTTGTGGTCTTAAGTTATATGGGTTTCTATTAGTGATCGAACGATATCCTGAATTCCGAGGGTAGAATTCCGATCGTTACGTAACTGAAATCTCGAAATTGTCGAGATTTTGAAAAAAATTCGAACAAGAAAGGTTGGTACTTGCAAGTCTCGGTTTTGCATTCAGGACTCCACACAAACGAGACCTAATTTAAAATAACAGTCCTGGAATTTTAGTATTTTGAGATACCTACAAAAACATGAATCAATAGTGAGCAAAGTTGAATATAGGTACAACGAAGCAGCCGCCGCGTAAAAATTTAGTAGTTTGACTTTGATATTAACGCTCCGAATCAGAGGTGGATGTGGGGTAGATTTTAACTGCCCCGCCCTACGGGAACTGCCCCGCCCTACGGGAATCTTGAGTTCTTGACCCGCTGATTTTGCTGCCAACTGATCTGTGGCCACAGGTGCCTGTGAATGCCGTTTCAATAAGCATAAAATACTGCCTATCACAGGCCACAGGCACAGGTCACAATTTCACAGGTGACGCACATACACGACTGCATGTTCGGCTTGCCAGCAAACGCACACAGGTTTCCACGGAAAAAGCCCCCCGACTCGCTTTGGAGTGCTTCAAAAACCTCAGGAACTAATCTCCAGTTATCCCAAGCTATAAAGCGGCTGTAAGCGTTGGCTAGAGTATTGATATTGCGAGGAATCCTGGGTGCTTGGATATGTATGCTACTCAGATAGGATATGTCTACTATTTCCAGGACTGTTTTTAAGTTGCATGGATCCTTTCATTAAGCAGGCTGCTTATAAGCCTGATAGTTAGTATAGACATTGATTTTTTTACCATTTAGTTTCTTATTTTTTACCATTTAGTCTCTTACTACAGGTCTTAATCCCTAGCGTCTCTTGGGTGCTAGCTCACACCAAGCAGATGACTGCTCTTGGTCCAGGAGCGGCAGGTTAGCATGGACGACGCGGGTATCCCCGCCATGGATATCGGCCCATGATGCATTCGGCGTGTGGTTCTCGGTTGTAACGATAGCTGCCACGGCGACTTTACTGGCATTTGTGAATAGATTACCTTTAATTAGATTCACGCTCATGAAGATATCTGATTGTGATTCTTTCAAGGTTTCCTTGCCAAATTGCATATTTCTTAGTACTTGCTCATTAGCATTGACAATGTCGTCCCAACCGGTGGACGTACTGTTCGCACAAATGTAAAAGCTTTTTGTGTTCATTAGGGCTAGCTGCTTGCTAGTTCTCCTACTTCCGGTTTCATCGAAACTACATATAGTGCGGAGTGCCAGCTACCTCAAGCATTTGTCTCGGGTTGAGGTGTGGCGCTGTGCCCAACGGGAAATGTATGTAGCCAGCTGTTTCGCGGTTTTACGTAGCCGATTTTTTTTGAAAGGCGGATTGAGTATTTTATGGAGTTTAGTGTGAAACCCAAAATATCTAACTCAGTGCCTGGTGACAGAATAGACTTTTGCAGGGTAACTACTAGAGATCGGCCCGGGCCGGTGGCGGGCCGCGGGCCGACCGGGCTGGCCCGGGGCTAACAAACCCCCGTAGAGCAACTGGTCTTCACGGCAACTAGCGAGCATTGCCTTCAGTTTAATATAAATGTATTAAAGTGCTGTGAGCGGGAACTAAAACTAACGATACTTAGCGTAGGCTTAAATTAATTTGACTCAAGTGTGCTGAATGTGAAGATTAGTGCAGTTGAAGGGGGGACCCGCCCGATCCGGCCGCCCCGCGCGCCGCCCGCGCCCGGCGCCCCGCAGACAGCCGCGGGAAAGATTTTTACACAAAAACTCTTCTCCCCCCCCCCCCCGCCCCCCGCCCCCCCCCCCCCCCCCCCCCCCCCGCGCCCCGCCCCGCGCCCCCCCCCGCCCCGGGCCGGCCCGGCCCGGGCCCGGCCCGGAACCCTGCCGCCCCGCCGCCGAAAATTTGCTAGTGGAGACTCCCTTTTGTAAACGCCTAAGCTGAGACTTAAGTTTATTGATTTCATAGGTGGGGTACACCCCACGCCCACCTACAACAAAACTGATACAGGTTTCAGCTTTTTTAGCGTTCAGTTTCAGCGTCTGAATTTTTTACAGTTGAAAATTCAGTTGAAACACAAAATAATCTGGGATCTTCATGTAAGTTGACCGCCGCTGGCACACTAAAACTATGAACGTGAGATATAGAAAGTCATGTTATTCATTTATTCATTCCACAGCAAGCGAGGCCCAAGAGCTCGCGCTAACTTATCAAAGCAACAGCTTGGGGAATAACACTGCTACTTTAAGGGGCAGCTTTGTGTTTGTAGTCTAAAAGGTTACAGTTGTATGTAAATTATTAGTGTGCTACTATTATTAGGCTTATTAGGATTTTAGCAGGCTTTGTGACTGATCAAGCCAACAAGGGCCCACCGGGCCGGCCGGGCCGCCCCGGGCCGATTCCCGGCAAACAGCGGGGCCGGTTCGGGCGGCCCGGGCCGACCGGGCCGGCCGGACCGACCGGGCCGGCCCCGGGCCGACTGCAACGGCCCGGGGCCGGTGGCGGGCCGCGGGCCGATGCCGGGCCCGGGCCGGGCCCGGGGCGGCCCGGGGCCGGCCCGGTCCTGACACTTGGCTTAGCGGCCGATCTCTAGTAACTACCCACCCTGCCTTAAAAAAGTCTGTGACGACTGCTTCAATTTTCCGTTGCAGTTTGTTACTAGTGTGACCAAAGACAATGCCATCATCCAGGTACCTGACTACTCTAATTCGCAGGCTTCGCCACCGCTTTACAAACGGTCACAGTAGCTTGGTAAAAAAGCCTCGAGGGGCGGAGGCGATACCGAAAGGCATACCATTATATAATATATCGAAAGTAAATTGTTCAATTTTCGAACTCCCAGGCGAATCGTAATAGTTCTTTAAAAGCTATATCAATAATTTCAACGTTATAGTAACCACTTTTTAAATAAAATTTAGCTAGGAATTCGCACGGCTCGAACATATCGAGCGAGAGTAGTTTTTACGTCTTCCATTTTAACCTGTTTTACCCGTACTGTTTTATTTATTATAAAGCAATTCAAAATGAGCCACTTACTAGAACTTAGAGAAACTGAAAATTGGTTGACACAGTAAGGAACATGGGATTTAATGGAGACATTTTTGTGTTAGAAAAGGGCTTGAATTTCGGTTTTTTGTGTTAGAAGGGCTAGAATTTAGGTTGTCGTAAACGATGAGTGTTTTAGGGCTGATTTATTGTTTTGTTCATAAAGCTGTGAGACGTTTTGTATTGATTGAGGGGATGACCTGAGGCGACTGGTTTTAGAATTTCTTGCTTACAGTCCAACCCGACCCAAAAGTTTAGGTTTCTCCTGAGGTTACCGCAAAACATTACCTACGGCCGCTGCTAGACTGTGCTTAGAGATTAATTCAGTTAATTTTGTAGTACTTTGCATTATTTCGGATTTTTGCTTAACCCTTTGACGACCAGAGGTTGTCCCTCTAGGCAGCCAAACTTTGACACCTTCCAGTTTTTTGGCCATTGCTCAAACTACGTGCGTCGTAGAGAGCTCGCAAAACCACCATTCGATAGAGAATTTAATGGTAAACAAAACATATTGACTCAATCAAGATTCTGGGACGCACCGTTTTTGCGTTATAAGCGCTCAAAGCTAAAAGTTTGTGCAAACTTTGTGCCATCGCTCAGGCATAATATGTACATACCTCACCCTAGAGTATTGAACACAGCAACCGTGCGGCTATCCTAGTTGACTGCTAAAAATAAACTACAATATCCGCTGTATCTGATGCACAAAAAGTCGACTGCCAGAGTTGCGATCAAATTTCATAACGAGGCTATAAAGAAAATGCAACTTTCACGATGAAAAAAAGTCAAATTTTCAAACTGCTTAATCAAGCATAGGTTTTGTTGTGCGGCAGCAGGACTAAAACTGGGTCACCAAATGCAAAGATCTGCAATTTTTAAAAAATCAATTCGAAGATCAGTTGACTAGAATAAGCTAGCCAAGCTTTAGCCTACTGCCCCAGATTGAGCATCCACCCGGTGGGGTACCTGAGGTTCACAGTGCGCATCAAAGGGTTAACTTTGTGGCTCGTTGGGTAGTGGTCCGTCGGGTTTTGTAGGCGTAGTGGCCGAATCCTCCGTAGGCAAAGCATTTGGGCCTGGTCTGGTCAGTGGCGATGTCCCCCTTCCGGCTTGCACGGGGGAAGAGCGAGGCGGTGTCACGGGGTAAATCATCCCCCACGGAAAATCATCCGGGGGGATGAAATACCCCGGGGCAAATCATCCCCCCGGATAAAATACCCCGGGGCAAATCGTCCCCCCGGATAAAACACCCCGGGGCAATCCAATAAACAAGAATTACTTTGGGATTGCTAGACGGATGATTCCTTTGTCGCATTTGTAAAGGGGGGATGATTTGTTAGGGGCGATGATTTACCCCGTGACTGTTCCACTGGTTAAAAATATGTTTGGGGTATTTCATCCGGGGGGATGATTTGCCCCGGGGTATTTCATCCCCCCGGATGATTTTCTAGGGGGGATGATTTGCCCCGTGACAGCGGGATTCGCTGGTCCCAGTTGAGAAAAGGCTGCATGGATCGAGGGGGTCGCTGGATCTGGTTTATTTGACCACTTTAAATGCGTTGTGCAGGTCTTTTTGACATTCATGGGGTCAAAAACCGGAGCCCAGGTCCTTTATCCATAAGGCGGACGACGTCCCATCCGTGCGTTTCCAATGAGCAAGGTCTGTTGACGGGCTCGGATCAGTTCCACTGTCGGTACATTTGGATCAGGCCGTCCGCTGCACGCTGCTTAGCTGGGTCATCACCTGGTTTGTTGCAAGACTCTGGTTCCAATCCAACTAGGTACATACACAGGGGTGTCGCAAATGTGAGACGAGGTTACTTGTCCCATTCAGTAAGTTTTGTTTGTTTATGCAGAAAACAATTAATGCCAATAAAATTTCATATATAACGCACATATTTAATGTGTATTTCTTCCTGTGGATTTCCTTATGCTGAATTTATGTCATCTGAATTTCACGTGAAATTCATGCTTTCGCGTGCTGCCATAGTGCTGTGTTACTCATGAATATGTCGAGACTAAGCCCCACGTTACATGTCTATTGGATGTATGTAGCTCACACAAGTCTCCTAGGACCTATTTTGTTGTGAGCGCTTTAAGCCTAGGCTAACACAACCAATTACGGACTCATAGATAGTCTGTAGCCTCAGCTCGTCTGCATTAACACTTGCTTACATTCCAGATTTTTTTATGTCTTAAGAGAATCCTAGCTTACATGCTTCTCGCCTCAGCTTTTTTTTAGCTGACACTGTAACTTACCCTTATCTACTGATCAGGTGAAGGCTCATCTTCTCATAAAGAACTTTTATTAGGTATTATTTTTGAGCCACTCTTTACAGGTACAGCGCCAGCTTTTAGGAATCTTTTCGCACTGTTGTGAAACCTATTATCTTATCTCCATGAACTCGAAAATTCTACCACTAATTAACTATTCTTCTAGGTTATTCCTATGTCTATGCCTTAAATGCATTATGCATCATGTACTTTTTATTTACTTTGAATAATTAGATTACATTGATTTATTTTCATTTACAAGTAAACTTATTTCAACGACAAAGAGCTTTTTCATTTAACCTACGAGTCTTAGGCACGCATTCAGTATTCACTCACCAGTAACGACAACTAAAGGCCTTTTCATATATGTAGGTATGTACTATACTAGGTACTAGGTAGATACTTCAGTTTTCCAGGTTGACGAAAGATTATAAACACTTTGTAGAACTACTGAACCGGGTTATATGCATTTGATAGCAAATTTTTATAAGTTGAGGCTAATCCTATGTTTAGTTATAAAATTAATCTGGTCAGTCTAATCCAGTTTACATTAATTCATGAAAGCGTCCTAAGAAACTTGAAGTCAGTGAACCGTCATCATATGTGGGTGAAGTGAACCCTGAATAAAAACAGGTGGCTTGAATTTGATATTAATTTGTTTCGTAATGAAGTCCCATGTTACGGTTTTTTCAAGATTAGCAAATTCTGGAAAAATGTACGCTTTCATTAATAAATTTGATTAACTTAATTGATTTAATTAACTTTAGTTTGTAAGTAAAGATTTTTAAAACAGAGCTTTTGCATTACAGAAATGAGACAAGACAGTTTATTTCAGAGATAATTTGGCCATTTCATTACAGAATTAAGCAATAAGAAAAATACGAAATTTGTAATTTTTGAAGCAAAAAAACAACAATTATATAATTTAGTTTTCAATTTTTATACAAAAATAGGTAGTACAAAAACTATGTTATGTACGTTTTAATGTTTAGCTACGTGGCTTCTTTAAATTTTGAAAAGCCGCCAGTAATAAATATTATACCATTGGTCTCAATTATGTCCTATTCATTGTTTCACATGCTACATGTTGATTCTACACTGTTAGGGTCGATTCATAGTTCAGTAGGGCATGCGGACATCTGGACATACGGATAACGGATGTGCGTGCATACCGACAAAAGTGGAATTTACCGGGGAAGTCGAACTGGTGAATCTTAGCTCACGAAAGTAGCCATTTTTCGGTAAATTAAACTGCAATGACGTGATGACTGTTTTAAACAATATCAATCACTGTTTGTGAATTTTCCATTCTGAACAAATTTCATCTCTCCCAAATAAAAATTACTGGTAAGCGGTAGTATATTATACAACTAATTCACGTAGAGAAATGGTATAAAGATTGCAGTCACATGTCTGTATATAGCTCCCAGGTATGTTTAATTAAAATTATTTATGGATTAAATGTTTGAAAAAAAATCGACGCCTCTGAGCCTGTTGTCAACCGTTGCTGTCTTTTAAATTGCAATTTTGTTTACTAAGTGTTGTTCAGGTTTGACAACAATCGTTAATCAACTCTATGCTGTTTTTGCATATCATATACTTCTTACTACTACATACGTTCATTAGGCTTGTCCTTGCAATTAGATGTCTAAGGTGGTAGGTCCAGGATCACAGGTTCTATTACATGAGACTATTTTCAAAGCTCTTTTTGCTGCCGTTACAGCGCAGCAGATACATAATTTAGAATGAGTCTGGGTATCAAAGTGCACAATACGTACTCTTGATACCCAAGCTCATTTCAATGTTACATACTACAGTTTTTTGTGTTTGTGTGCATTAATGTCAACTGATGATTGAACACACGCTTGGCATAATATGCAAATTAGCGAAAGCGTGTGCAGTGCACAAACACACACATCCTGTGTTTGCCTTGTGTCCATATTATCTGTGACTTATTGCAGTGCCAACCTCTACTGTCTGGCAATCATCATCGAGTATCGACTGCGTGTGTGTGGTTTATGTTACGTGTAGTTCTTCGACTGCTGAATTCTCAGGTTGAAGTTTTCAACTTCATAAATTGAAAATAAAGAATTCTGTAACCTCATAAAACAAAAATTAAAATCATGGTTGACGCGATAGCGCCCAACCCTAGAATAGGAAAATTTAGCACTGTTGCGGATTTCGAGAATTTGAACTTTTTGTAGCTCAAAAAATAGAAGAGCTTTTTACACGAAATTTTGTGTGTGACACCCCTTCGCAATGCCTAAGTGCTGGCAAGATTTCAGCCGGATCGGTCGAGTATTTTCTGAGATGCCCCCGGGACGCCCCAAAATTCACGGACTTTCGCTCTTTTTTTTCCCAGAACTTTTCTCGCCGGTAGTTCATCCGAGCGACACCTTTTTTGGTTTTTCACGTTTCGTATAGCCTGCAATAGACACGGAAAAAATGGTTTTGCTCGGGTGTTTCCGTGAGAGGCTGTGCTGGGAGCGGGAGGAGAGAAACCCCTTTTTTGGGGTCCAAAAAATGACTAAGTACGAAAAAGTTTCGCACACTTTTTAAGAAGTTGCGCACAACGGCCAGTCATGATCTTTTGTGTGAGGTGGTACAGTAGTGGAATAGAAACTAACATGGACTTTTTTCGAATTTCGGCCTATAAGCCCCAGGGCTTGCCCATACCCCCCGCCACGTGTATTACGGGGGTAGGTTCGCTACGGGCAGTGGAGCTATCATGGTTATAGCTGAAGGTCTATCGTTTTGTATACGAATATAAACCCATATGCTGTGCATTCACTGGTATTATCACTTTCTTGCTCAGATGTTGAATAGTCCCCTAGACGGTACCCCCCTGTTGGCTGTATGTCATGTATGCGCGTACGTAACTTTACAGTAGAATAATTAGGTTTGCTGTTTGTTTTTAATGATAGTTCAAGTTTTTTCTTGTAATATGGATTGTGAACTTGCGAACATATCATATTAATACCCATTGCCCCACCGATTGACCCCTCAGGGTGTTCCCAAAGGGGACTCGGGACCCTTTTGCACTTTTGGGGTCAAAAATTTTTTTCGAGTTTATTCTCTAAAATTTGTCTCTAGGGGTAGTTTGGTGTCCTGAACACGAATCTGGGATGTATTTTTGCCTATACCCACTCTGGACACCCATGGCCCCCAGTAGCCCGTTTCGATAAACTCACAGGCCCACAAATTTGTGGGCCTGTGAGCCTGTGCCTGTGAATTCTGTTTCAATATCTCACAGGCACAGGCCACACTTCACAGGCCACAGGCCACAGGCACAGGTAGAATTTCGAACAGCCACAAATTGCTCACAGGCCGTTCGGTTTCAATAAAAAATTGTGCCTGTGAGCGAGCTCACAATTGTGGCGTTTTTTCACAGGCGGATGGGTGGCCTGTGAGAGCCTTCTTAATGCCAATTAGCAGTAAAAGTTGATTAGTTTAATGTTGATTTTTTGAATTTACTTGATTTACAGGTGAACCTGTTCAATTTAGAAACCTTTTTTGTGAAATATTTCAGCCGGATGAAATTTTTAAAAATTCCACATTTTTATATATTAATACTTTCAGAAAGTTGTGGAAGTTTAGCACTAAAACTGAAAAAAAACAATGAATAAAAGTTGAGAAAAGTAGCATTTTAAAGCCTGTTTCACACGATGGGGAAAACGCGTGGGGTGCCCCTTGGGGCACCCCATGGGGTGCCACATGGTGCCACATGATGCCCCTCGGGGTGCCCCGAGGGGCACCATGTGGCATCGTGTGACACCCCATGAGGTGCCCCGAGGGGCACCATGTGGCATCGTGTGACACCCCATGGGGTGCCCCGAGGGGCACCATGTGGCATCGTGTGACACCCCATGGGGTGCTTCGAGGGGCACCATGTGGCACCATGTGGCATCGTGTGACACCCCATGGGGTGCCCCACGTGGGGAAAATCAGTATCGCTCGCCGTGCGTTTTTCCATGTGGCACCACATGCGACAGCCAATTAGTGAGCACCAAGAGTACATAATAGCTTCTCACTCTATAGAGAAGAAGAGTGAGACACTCTCCAGCCTGCCTGTGTTCTAGCACAGGCAGATGCGCTGGTCGTTTTCAGGCTACATGTTGACATTCTATGCAACATGTGACTGGCCAATCAGCGCGTAGATTCCCTGCGTTACACACTAGTATATAATCGCTGATGCGTTGATAAGCATTAAGATAGGGATAAAAGCTTAATAACTAATTATTTATTCATAGTCTGCTTGTAAAAACATTAAAAAAGGTTTACAAATACCTTTGGGGATATTTTGGCAAACTTTCAGCGAAATTGATTGAGAAACTTTTGAGATATAAACTTTTCAGAATTTCTTCAAAGTTTCTCAATCAATTTCGCTGAAAGTTTGCCAAAATATCCCCAAAGGTATCTGCAAACCTTTTTTAATGTTTTTACAAGCAGACTATGAATAAATAATTAGTTATTAACCTTTATCCCTATCCCGTTTTATGATTGGAGCACGTGCACAGGCGTCTGCCAATCAGAGAATAGAAGCTCGCTTCTGATTGGCCAGTCACATGTTGCATAGAATGTCAACATGTAGCCTGAAAACGACCAGCGCATCTGCCTGTGCTAGAACACAGGCAGGCTGGAGAGTGTCTCACTCTTCTTCTATATAGAGTGAGACGCTATTATGTACTCTTGGTGAGCACTGTTGATGATCACGTGACTTTATACAAATGCTTAAAGGACAATTTTAGGGCTTAAACTCAATCATTTGAGTTAATTCTTTCACATTTGGTTAGTCTATTACGGCTTTTACGAATACGTAGCTCATGAATTATATTTAAGTAAGCCACAAAATTTAAATAATTTTTATAAATTCTTACACGTAATTTATGCCCAAGGCACATATCGGTCCCCTAGAACAACAACCGGCTAACTTACAAAAAGTTGAAAATGAGAAAATCGACTTTAAAGTTTGCAACACTTTGATCAAGCATTTATTCAACCATTTTTTACAAGCAGTAGCTTAAATTAAACCTCAACTTTCTCTCTGTTTTGCTGTAAAATTTCAGCCGAAAAGCTTGAACTGACATTTTTTCCGAAGCAATCTTAAAACTCTGATCTGCAGTTGGCCGGTTGTTGCAGCACAAATTTTACACGTGTTTGATGGTTTGTCCGGTTGTTGCACTGTCACAAAATATTGCACGTACATGATGAAGATTAGCGGTTAGCCGCTTTCTAACCTGATGCACCAAGAATTTATGCTGACATCATGAATGCTCTAATTTGGCACAGAAGTAGCAGAAAGTACGACCTAATGAGTTTCGAAAAAATTATATTGCTAACTGCTGTAACTAAATAGTATTTCACCAAATTCAACTTGTACAAAAAAATTGATTTACTCGCCGTAGCGAATCAGTAGACGCTGGCGGTTTTTTTCCTTTTGAAGAAGCCGAACAGGTTCATGAGTGAACCAAATTTTATAACTTTTGCTTTTGAGGAAGCGTAGAAATCTGACACTGTTTGAAGTTGAGCAACAACCGGTCAACTACACAGTTGGCTGTTTGTTACCCGTGAGCCTGAAACAAGAATTAGCGGCCAAGGGCAGTTAGCCAATTGTTGCTCCAGGCTGTTGAAAAACGGCCATTTGCACTTTTCTGAGTTTCTACTTAAGGGGGGCTACCTGTTAAAATGAAAAGTTTGGATTGTCCGATTTGCTTCAAATTTGCACACATTTGCACGCCCCATGTAAGCGCTTTCACAGGAAAATTTTTCCTCGTCAAAATTTTACCCCTGGAAAAACATTAAAAAATAAAAAAAAATTTCCCCTCCCCCCCGGAAAAATTTTCTAAATATATTTTCCTTTTCCTATCCCCCCATTATATGGAAGCAAAAATATCCATGACGAAAATATCAATACTAATTACCTATGATTGCTGTGTGGCTCAGCCAATTAGAATACTACTAGAATAACATGCAATATATGTATGTAATATTGTAAACAATACTGCTTAATAACTATGTATTTTTAATTTGTTTTTTTTGTTTAGGCAGCCCCACTCTTAACACCTAATTTTTTTAGTAAACGTGCATAGTAGCGGGTAGAGAGAGATTATAAAACCGCCATTTGATAAAGAATACAGTTATAACCAAAACATGCGGTATTCAGGCGATGAGTCTGTTTATAACGCACTGTTTGGCCCCTGTTGTGGCTCTGTTGCCTGTAGATTTTGTGGCTTGGCTGGTGTGTGCGCGTCTGTGGTGTGTGGTGGATGTGTGGTTGATTTGTGGGGGGGTGGGATTTGGGTGTTATTTTTTTTTTTTTGGAGAGAGTTGGGGTGTTTGGGGGGTGTTTTTGTTGTTTTGTTTTTTGGGTTGGTCGTGGTTCGTTTTAGGCGGGCGGCGGGTGGTGTGTGGAGGGGGGTGGGAGAGGAGGCTAGTCTAGGTGGGTTGCGGTGGGTTGATGGTGATGTGGGGGGTGTGGGGTGGAGGGTGTGGGGATAGGGAGGATGAGGTGGGTGTGATGGGGGGGGTCGGGTCGGTGGTGGTGGGGTAGTGGGTGATTTTTATTTTTTTTTGCTTATGGGAGAGTTTGTATTGGGGTGGGGGTTTGGGGCGCGCGGGGGGTATTGTTCGGCGGTGTTTGGTCTTTTTGGTTTGTGTTTGTTAGTTTTGGTTGTTTATCAGCGCTCGCTTATTAACATGCGTTAATGTAGTTGAGCTAATCGCGGTGAACTAATCACGTTAATATTGTGAAAAAGCCCTAAGACTTTAAAACGAAGAATTAAAATCTGTATACGTAACTGTTCATTATTAGCAATTAACTCTATTCAATTTGAATTGAAAATATGTATTTGAAGTTGTTGACTTGCATCAATTTTTGGCGATACCTTCAATTAAGGTGGTGGTAACGTTTTCGATAGTTCTGCAGGAGTAACTTACCATTAATTTTCAATCAACAATAATAATACGCGAGGCTTAGGCTTAGGCTTAGTTTTGTAATTTTGAAATGTTTATGTGATGAGCCTTGCTGTAACTAAAGCTACGTAAAATTAATTTAATTTTAATAATTTAACCTATAAACTATAATGAGATGAACGCTTGCTAAAAGAGCATGAATTAGTCATTTTTAATTTTCGCACAAATCATTTTTCAGCCAGTTACGGCAATTTTTAGTAAATTTTAGTTTTTAGTTTTCAGTTTTAAAAATAAACCAAAGTGGTAGCTAGTCAAAACGGGGTCAATCAAAAGTTATAACAACTAACAAGTTATAAAAACTGTCGAAAATGCAACTACTACCTTGAGTAACAGTTAAGTTAGTGTTTGTGACCGGCCGGAATTTTCGGCCGGCCGGCCTGATAGTCGCCGGCCGGTCGAAATCGGCCGGCCAGCGGCCAGCCAGACTCAAGCGACTGACAAAATTAGGCCGGCATAACAATCCGGCAGGCTAAGTTATGCCAAAATGACACTCTAGAGTTGGGTCAATTGGTTTTGTCCAAGAATTCACCTGTATGAGTGAAAATTATAGGTTCTCCGAAATTTTTGCTTCAAATTTGCACCCAATGTAGCCGCAGGGAAGGCGCATCGCAGATGTAACAAACAGGAACCAATTTTTTGCCCTTTTGCCAATTTTGACCGTTTTTACTACGGGCTCCCAAAAATTCAATTTTACGTGTAAATTAAGGCGCAAAAAAAGTTTTTTGTGCTCACAAAGCGTTCCTTTACTCGAAATTTTTGTTAACACTGACGAAACTGAAACTTTTTACATGATTCGATAGCCTAATGTCATATCTCAGCCTCTGTGATCCTTTTTTTTAATTTTTGCTCCTGGCCTGAGCAGTGACGCCAAATGTAAAATCACTCAAATTTGGCGGTCCCAAAAAACGGCCATTTTTTCACATTTCGCCCTCGATTTTAGAACTGAAAATACATATAAAAAATCCGGATCATATGATTTGCCATTGCTCGAGCTACAGCTGTACGTGCGTCGTAGGGAGCTGGCAAAACCACCATTCGATAGAGAGTTTACTGGTGAACAAAACATGTTGAGTCGATTAAGGGTCTAGGACGCACCGTTTTTTAGTTATAAGCGCTCAAAGTTGAATGTTTGTGCTGATTTTGCGATATCGCTCAGGCATAATGTACCTCACCCTAGAGTATTAACACAGCAACCGTGCGCCTATCATAGTTGTCTGCTATAAATAAACTACAGTATCCGCTGTATCTGATGCACAAAAGGTTGACTGCCAGAGTTGCGATTACATATCATAATGAGGCTATAAAGAAAATACTACTTTTGCGATGAAAAAAAGTCAAATTTTCACACTGCTTAATCAAGCATAGGTTTTGTGTGGCAGCCGGACTGAAATTGAGCCACTAAATGCAAAGATCTGCTATTTCTGAAAAAACAGTTCGAAGATCAGTTGACTAGAATAAGCTAGCCAAGCTTTATAGCCCCAAATTGGGCATCCACCACGTGAGGTACCTGAGGTTCACAGTGCGCATCAAAGGATTAAACATAAGACATACAGGTGTGACTTTAAAACTATGCAGTTGCAGTTGGTTTCAATCGTTCCTTCTGTAGAAGGAACTAAAAATAATTTTGTTTAGTCGCACTCAGGAACCCACCTCCCCTGAGGGGGGTCGGCACCCCCCCTTGACCCCTACCCCCCCGCCGCCCCCCGCCAAAAAAGTACCCCAAAAATGAGTTGAAAATCGAAAAATTGTGAAAAATTTTCGGCTATCGCTGAAAAATGGCCGAAACTAGGGACCACCCCCCCCTTCCACCAGAGGTCGGGCACCCCCCCTCGCCGATTCCCCCCGTGCATCTCTGCTCAGGACGTATCACGACTGAAACACAAAGATAACAGTTTCAGGCTAGCTACAAAACGTGTACGTATATGTAGTTGGCCGTTTGTGACACACTTTGTGCAACAACCGGCCAACAGTAATTTGACCATAACTTGACTCAGGATTGGCCAATCCGGAAAATTTTTTCACAGTTTTTTATAGCTTTCAGCCATCTATTAAGCTAGCTAAGTGTTTACTAAATTTTTGATTGAGTGAGAGCAACAACCAGCCAACTCGCATCATATCACTTTTTGGCCGGTTGTTGCATTAATCGCCTTCAGAGTGCAACAACCGGCCAACGGAAAAGCTGCTCTATCTTCGTACAAAATGCAAGTTGGCTCACAAAATTACCACCACTGGATAGAGCATCATCGATTGTACAAAAGTAGCTACTTAACTCCATTTTTTCAAAAAATGAAGTTAGCCGGTTGTTGTTCCAGGTGACCGATATATCATGTGTCAAAATTCAATGTAATACCTTCGTAAATATTTAGTATTTTTACCGTTTACGCGCCTAAAAATTCAAACTCCCGCGCGTTCATGCCCCATCGTGTGAATACGTTACCCCAGGGTAATCCCCGGGGGACACCACACGGTGCCACATGGTGCCCCTCGGGGCACCCCATGGGGTGTCACACGATGCCACATGGTGCCCCTCGGGGCACCCCATGGGGTGTCACACGATGCCACATGGTACCCCGCGGGGCACCCCATGGGGTGTCACACGATGCCACATGGTGCCCCTCGGGGCACCCCATGGGGTGTCACACGATGCCACATGGTACCCCGCGGGGCACCCCATGGGGTGTCACACGATGCCACATGATGCCCCACGGGGCACCCCTTGGGGTGTCACATGGGGTGCCCCACGTGGGGATTCCCCACGTTTTTAAGCTTAAGCTGCAAAAGATTTCAATCCATATAAGGGGCATATAATCGCCCAGCTGACAACTGTCAGCGTACCTGCGTGTGTTCGCGGGCAAGCTGTGCATGCGATCACATTGTGTGCGTCACATGCGAGTGTCTGCTTGTGGATTTGTGGCCTGTGCCTGTGGCCTGTGAGTAGTCACAGGCGCAGCTGAAAACATATTGAAACCCGATTCACAGGCACCTGTGGCCACAGGTCACAGGTAGGGATGTTTTCAGTTATTGAAATCTTAATCAGTTCAGTTAATCAGTTAACTGATTACCTAAAGATTAAATCAGTTCAGTTATCAGTTAATTTCGGCAAAATTTAATCAGTTCAGTTACAGTTAAGTTAACTTAACTGTAACTGATAACTTTAACTGAAAATATTTTCAGTTATTTTTCTAAACATGCTAATTTCTTGTTCAGCAATTCTGACATCCATAAGTAGATATGATTTCATTTCTACACAGTTACTGCCAGTCTACTAAATTTCTGCTAGGACAGTACAGCCAAAATGCTTACTACAGCCTCTGGTGTAATAGCGAACTCGTAGTGGCTTGATTTCATAGTCAAAGCATGCACCATCTATACTTTGACTTCGGAATCAAATGACTCTGACTAAGGTTTGAATCCAGAGTAAATTTGAAAGTAAGGGCAAAAAAGTAAAACCATTTTCATTTAAGTTAAAATTAAAGTTAAAGTAAAGGCCATTGCTTCAATTTAAGTAAAAGTTACAGTTAAAGTAAGGCTCAGGCAGCAATTTAAGTTAAAATTAAAGTAAGCCGAAAATCAATTACTTTTATATAACTTTTTTAAAGTAACTTCAATTTAAAGTTAAAGTAAGGTTGTTTTAATTCAAGTTAAAGTTACTGTTAAAGTAAGACTCTAACTTTTTTTGGAGTTAAAGTTAAAATTAAAGTAATACCCCTAACTTTTTTTAATTTCAGTTAAAGTTTAACTTTTTTGCCCTAGAAAGTAAGTAGTAAGTTGGTATATAATGTAGCACGCATTAATGCCTACACATATGTAGTTGTACGATAAAATTTCTTTAAATTTTAAATCCAAAATCCTCGCCAAACAATGATAAAACTCATTTTCACGTTTTTACATTAAATTACCTAGCTTTGTTATTGGATAATATTGCTTCTTTTTTTAAGCGTTTACCACCTAGTTTTATGTGGCAGCCAGTGAATCACGAGCCGCAAAGGCTGAAAAATCGTCGCACACTGCTACGAAGCTGTTAAGGGAGGGTGAAAATTAGATAAGAAAAAGCTAATGTCAGGAGGACTTTAGTGTTTCGTTGTAGGCCGACAGCCAATAATCAATTGATTCCTAGGCTTGATCGAACATGTCAGCGTATACAAAACAGTATCTGTATGTGCGTGAGTAAATATACAAACATGTGAGTAAATATACATATACGCACGTAAAATATGAGATTTATTGGTTTTTTAAATGTTCCCAAAGCTGAACTGAATAGTCGCTTTTCAGTTATGCTTGAAAACTGAAAATCAAAACAGTTTCTACGCTTAACTGAAAATTATTTTCAATTATTGCATATAACTGAAAATGAAATCAGTTAACTGATTTCAGTCAGTTTTTCACGATTGAAGCAGTTCAGTTACAGTTAAGTTAACTGCTTCTGAAAATTGTGCAGTTCAGTTATCAGTTTTTAACTGCTTTGGAAAATCAGAGCAGCTCAGTTATCAGTTGTTGTCAGTTAACTGTAACTGCTTAACTTTAACTGAAAAGAAATCAGTTACCAGTTAACTGAAAACATCCCTAGTCACAGGCCCACAAATTCGTGCCTGTGGGCCTGTGAGTTTATTGAAATGGGCTACAGGGTGCCACCTAGGGGGTCAAAATGGGCCAATTGTTTCGTTTTGTCTGTGACTCTCGTAAACTCTCCTACGACCCCCTCCTAGGATACCCCCCCCCACAACGGATCCAAGGGGTCAAGTTTTGAAAATTCGGATTTTTATGTTCATAGGTGTAATTTGACTCCCTGAACACGAATCTGAGGTCTATTTTTGGCTATGACGCTCCCCTGCGACCCCACCACCTCCCTCAGGGTACCCCCCCCCGACAGGTGTTCAAGGGGTAAAACTTTCAAAACTTGAATTTTTATGTCCCTGATTACGAATCCGTGGTTTGTTTTTGTCTAGAACCTCCCTGGATCCCAACACCCCCCGAACGGGAGTCCAAGGGGTCAAATTTTACATAGGTATATATTGTATTTGTATATACATGTACACACATGTACACTTACGTACATACTACATGGGTCCGCTTCGGGGAGTGAAGCCACCATAGCTATATGTAGTGATAGCTGTGCTCTGTGCTTCGTTTCCACTACAGCGGAAAAAGAGAGTGGACTAGTAAGTAAGGAAAAATGCTCTTGTCGGGCGGCTCCTTGGGTAGAATAGGCTACTGTCTGTCTAAAGCGGAAAAATACTTGGGCTGGGCTTGTAAAAGCATTGGTACCAGACTTTATTAACGAGAATATGCAATTTGTGTGAGCTTGTCAAAGTAGGTGGACTAGGTATACCTGTTTAGAATTAGGAATATGATCTTCGTAGGGCAGACACTGTTCTCCGCACCCTATTCGCGCGAACTTACAGCCCGTTCTGGGTTTGTTTCAACTGTATTTTCTTATTATTATTGTTGTAAATGCTTGATAAAAAGGTTCTGTGAGATAACTGCAGACCTTATGCAGATCCTTAACTTATCGTTTGATCAAAAGTTATGTTTATGTTACTTTGTAAGCATCTTATTTCATTCGACTTACTTCATTCGATCATATTTGAATTATGCATATTGTGTTAGATGTGTTTAAGCTAAAGCAGGAACAAATGCATAATCTGAGAGTCCATAATCTAAAAGCAAGGGCTCAACTTGTACAAGAAACTGCGACCAAAATTGACCCATTTATGACGTGCAAATTACATTGGTGCGAGGTAGGGTTTTCAGCGTCCTTGTCAGCCGAGAACTTTAGAACCCCCTGACCGATTGTTTGCACACCCCTGAATCATTTCAGCCGTTCATCCAAAAGACGACATTTCAGCTAAGATTATTATGAGTGCCCGCTCTAACGTTTTTGCCATTTGCCAATGCTGAGTTAGTGTAGAAAAAGCCTCTATGTTACATGAGCAAGGATATAATTTAGCTGAAGGTCGCGCGAATAGGGTGCGGAAAACAGTGTCTGCCCTACGATGATCATATTCCTATTCTCAACAGGTATACCTACTACCTAGTCCACCTACTTTGACGAGCTCACACGAATTGTATATTCGCGTTAATAAAGGCTGGTACCAATGCTTTTACAAGCTCAGCCCAAGTATTTTTCCGCTTTAGACAGACAGTAACCTATTCTACCCAAGGAGCCGCCCGACAATGGCATTTTTCCTTACTATATATGTCAACTCATTTGGACACAGTTTTACAAATTAATAACAATCTCAGTTGCGAACTTCAGCACATCTGAATTTTCGTCACCTAAAACATTCTCAGGTTAAACTTGAACTCATTCGAACGCGTCTTTGAACTTGATATTAATTTCATTTAAATACATTTCTAATCTATTTAACTGGAGTTTAGCTCCACCTCATACTTAAGTTAATCCTATTTAGTGCTGTCCACCGTATATCACGTTACTGTAATGGTCACTTGTAGTCCTGCACGGAGACTGTTTCTGCCTCGAACTATCTGATAAATGAAACAAGAATGTAGATCAAAAACATTTTAAATAATCCTAAATTTGTCAATGAACTGAAGAACTCGTTTTAGCAATATTATTTACATAATTTATGTTGTAAGGAAAAATACAGAAACGTACGTTTTTCCTATTTTCTTTGACGATTTGGTTTTACATTATCTACCTCAAAAACCACATAAATACGTCATTTTGCATCACTCAGCGTCATGAAAAAGCTGTCTACACCAATCAGGAAAAAATGTTACGAGAAACATTTTTGTTTTGTTTCCAAGTTACGCAGTTCATCAACAGCTGTAAAGCTTTTTAACCAAACAGGTGACCTTTCAACAATTTTACCAGCCGTTAATTCTTCCCCAGGACCATCTAAACATAACTTCTGCGTCCTTTACCTTGACTTTAATAAAATGTATCCATATTCCAGCAAAACTATGATCACGGATGATCTCAAAGGCAGTAATAATTGGATTATTACGGCATTCTGTGCTCTGGGTTATGGGCTATCGTATAGTTTAATAATGAGTCTAAATGTATACACCGAGCCCTTCGTGGAATTCTACCGGATCTCTTACAAAGAAGCTTCGCTGGTGCCATGTATATCTTTTGCCTTCATGTGCGCCAGTAAGTTCACATTATTGCATGCATTACTAACCTATATTCTCAACTCGGCACAGTATTGCTTTACAATCTGTACTAGCAGTACTAGGTACCCGCAGGTTAGGTATATACCTAGGTATAGGTAAAACAAGTTGAGGCGTGTATATTATTCGCGGGTACCAATTCCAAGATGCGTGGGTCGTAAAAAATGTTTGTTTCTGACCCGTGAAATCTAAAATTTACCATGCTACTCAGTTTTACAGAAATTATGACAATTTAATTGTTTCAAAAAATCACTCCGAATCCGAGCATTGGTAGATTAAAAGGTGGAATGACAGAAACAAGATCTTATTTTTGCCTGTACATACAGTAGGTATGTGTAACTTACCGAATCACTTAACGACCTACTTAACATGATGCAGTTTGGCCTCAAGCTCTGAATCCAACTGCATCAACATATGCACAGTCACTACACGTACACAAACACATGCACATAAACAGGACTCGACTGTTAAAGAATACTACAACCGGCAATTTTGGGTTTGTTTTGGAGACTATGGTCACCGCACCGGTTTGATCTCAAATATTTAAGGCCATCCATTTCCCATGAACTCTTGCTATCTATTATATAAATATTTTTAGCTCCAATAGCGACTGTGATTTTGCAACGATTTGGTTTCCGCTGGCCCGTGATGCTGTCAGCTGTGGTGGCATCTACCGTCACGTTTTGTTGTTGCTACGTCACCTCATTCCCAATACTCATCTTTCTGCTTGGTGCTGTGCTCGGTTAGTTAGCGGGCACTGGGTAGATTATAAGATTGCAATATGAAGTAACTAAAGTCTTACTAAAATTGGTAAACACTGAGACGGCACAAAACTTGGGGTTGTATTATACGAAAAGGACACATTTCAGCCACCGAAGTACAGTATGTAGCTGCTAAACTGACGCCACTTTTTACTGTCAGCGTTCAATTTTTTTTGGTCAAACATTAGATTGGTAATTTGGTATCAGAACTGGATAATTTCACTACACGACGAAGCTAAACAGCGAAATACATATTAGCTAGGCCTACCTATTCATGAGCCAATCAGCTTGAACATTACGGCAGCCCGACTAACACCTAAAACGTAAGGAAATCGCTCAGTTGGAATTCAGTTAATCTCGTAGGCTCAATAGCCTATTCAATACGTCATCACTGCATTTCGACAGAATCCACATTTTGCTAGCGGTAGCCATTGTTAGCTTGTTTTTGACTACAACTCACCCAACATTAGTCGCAATTTGCTCCATCTGTGTAGGAACAAAAGGCAAAAGATCAATTACATAAATACTTTTTTGCTGTAATGCTTCAGGTTTTTCGTTCTGCATCGTTGCCACAGCAAGTCTGATAGCCCCTGGCTGTATTTTCGGCGAGGCTCATCGTCATATAGCCGTCGCCATAGTTTGTGCCGGAAATGGTATAGGACTGATCATCATGCCAATGTTTTTGGAGTTTATCATCGAACTTTACGGGTTTCGTGGATCATTCTGGATTCTCAGTGGAGTCACGCTGAATCTTGCCGCTGTGGGAGCTATAATGCCAAGTTATCTGCCGCCGGACCGCAGACAAAGGCTAGATAAACGTGCTTGCTGGGTTCAAGGTGCTCATTTTGAGGTAAAACACTTCTTTAAATCAAGGTTTCGTTAGGACGCTTTTCTGCAATCCTACATTTTTCCTTGACAAAATTTAGCGGGCTGGGCCACCTTTGTTTGCCTGATTTTCAAAAACAGACTATCAAATGTTTTAATATGAATAACGATTCATGTTGTGGACTGTGGACACAGTCATCTTTATACAAGAGCGATCTGTAGTCTGTACCTAACTTGCCCATTTCTCTTTTTAGGTATTCCAAATGCCAGTCTTCTGGGCTCTGGCCCTGTCGTGCATCATCGTCGGCAACGCCATAACAGTCATGAATTCCTTCAATCTCAGCATTCTGAATAACAAATACGGCATCGAGCCCTCCAAGGGTGCCCTGATTATGGCGGCGGGCGGCGCGATGTCTATCCTGGGTCGACTCAGCGTCAGTTTCGTCCGCAAAAGTTGTCGTTTCCCCCGTTGGTGGATTTGGTCGCTAAGCAACATCACAATGGGACTTGGGCTGGTCATTTACGGCCTGATGACCGTTCTTCCATCCGCCGTATTTTGCCAGTGCATCTATGGCTTTTGCACGGGCCAGAGCGTGACCATTCACGTTGTGGTAGTGATGGATCTCTTTAGCCAGCAACAATTTCCTATTGCTCTCAGTTATATGTATTTGGTGGGCGTCATTGGAATTGCCTCTGCTCCCGTTGCAGGTAGAGTTCAAACTAAAGTCTGACTAGAAGTTGCTACATCCTGAGACAAAACAGGTGGCCCGATTTTTGTGACTACTCGCTTAATATTCTTGATGCAGCAATTACATAGTTCTTTTCGTAATGAAATCGCATGCTTCCTTTCTCAGGCTCCAACATGTTTTGGTCAGACTTTAGAACACTAGCCTCAACCCGACCTTGGTCTGAGTCCCCGACTTAAGAACTGTCATAACTCCCCTCACTTTTAGACACCTAAGAATTTTCAACCTAAAATGCCTAGATCAGATTATACTTGATTTAAAGGTTTGTGCTCATGCGTTTTGCAATATTTGAAGTTTACAAAAACATCACTTCATAAGTTCATACATATTTCAGCGTTAGCGTATGGCGTGACATTTTGTTATTTATTAAACAAATGTGTTTGATAGCAAAATCGCCTAATACGTCATTTTCAAAATTACACTGCCCCTTACGACAAAATTGTTTGCCACATACCTACCTACTACATAATATATAAGAACTGCAAACTGCAATATGCATTTTATTTTTACAATAATTAAAACATGTTCAAAAATTAAACCTTTTACACACCCAAACATTAGACATAGTACACAATTAATTTTTAGTATAAATTTTTATGTGAGGAAAATAAGCACACTTCCGTAATTGAAGTCCACCAAACGTAGAACCGCCCCTGTGAAATTTTCAAAAATTCCTCGACAACCTTCCAAACTAACACACAGTGTACATGTATGCCACTTAGTTCCTGACACCATTACACAGCCTTGTAAAAACTATTAATATTATTCTCAAGATACACCACTAACAACAAACTACACCAGTATTAATTTAGTCCTCATTTCAGGCTGGCTGCGTGATACCACAGAAAGTTTTACCATTCCATTGCTTATAGCCGGTGGTCTGCAAATTGCAGCTCACAGTATTCCAGTATCCTATTATATCGCCACTCAGTGTATCGAAGCATTCGGGACTCAACACAAAGGATTACAGGTGTTCCGACGATGCGGTCAAAAACCGGACATTGTTTCAGAAAAATATACTAATAAAACTTCTACGCAAGAAAACCCAAAATTTGTGACTACTTGAATGGCCTCATTAGAACTATAATATCGCGAGTTACTCGTATAACCAGTAATTTATTATAGTCAATTAAAACATATCATTTCAAATCAGTGTTACTGTATGAATAGGACACAGTTCTATTGTATGCGAATTGAAACATTAAGATTTAAGACCATTAAGTTTTCTTGATTTAGTACTGGTTTCAAAATTTATAAAAAATAAAACATTAACATAAAACTTAAATACTACATTTTTTACAGAAGCTTCTGACTAATTATACTAAAATCAAGAGTACATAATAGTGTCTCACTCTATTTAGAAGAAGAGTGAGACACTCTCCTTCCTGCCTGTGTTATAGCGTGGGCAGATGCGCTCGTCGCTTTCAAGCCACATGTTGACATTCTGTGCAACATCTGGCTGGCCAGTCAGAAACGAGCTCCGCTTCTGATTGACTAGACGCCTGTGCACGTGCTCCAATCAGCACACTGGCCGCCATAACAGCCATTTCAGTGTTAAGTTTTGCCACGATCGGTCGGGTTGGGGGTTTTTTACCCTGAATGATATTTTGTCTACCTTTTGATAATTGTTTCAGCAGATTATTGCTAGTATACGCGGACTATACTGTGTACTGGTAAGTTAAATGTTTTTTGACAATTTTCAGACAATAGCACGTGAGGCCGCCTGTGTGCTGATTGGAGCACGTGCACAGGCGTCTAGCCAATCAGAAGCGGAGCTCGCTTCTGATTAGCCACCCACATGTTGCAGACTGTCAACATGTGGCGTGAAAACGACGAGCGCATCTGCCTGCGCTATAACACAGGCACAAAGGAGAGTGTCTCACTCTTCTTCTAAATAAAGTGAGACACTATTAATATGTACTCTTGCTAAAAAACATTGTCACTTTCTATTACAAAAATACGAAACAAATTAAAACACAAAGGATACAAAGTCTAGCTGTAATTTTGGTGAAAACAGATGGTGAATAATATGTAAAAACTAACAACAATCTAGTCAATATTTATCATTAAGTTCCAGTTTCCACTTATAGTTAAACAAAAAATCGAAAAAATATAAGACCACAATCGTAAAGCCGCAAATCATTATTCGAGATTATTTCTGTCAAAATCTGACAAATTCTGATATCGCGGTTCATACTCGTCCTTGTCCCTGTCATTGTGTCCTTAAGCAATTCCAAGAAAACTAGATGGCCAAAAGTCGAAGTCACTTCCAGATTTTATGACGAAAAATTAGCCGTTTCGCTTTTGTCAATTCTTTACAGCAGTCTGCCGACATTTGTCCTTGTCCCTGTCCCTGTGTCCTTAAGGACAAGCATGAATCGAGCTGTCCGTAAAATATTCATCACTATCTAGGCGGCACATTATACGGAAAATGTTGTTGTTGTTGACCGTAGGGTAGGCCGGTACTGGGGGGTGGGGCATTGACATTGTAAGGGGTGGCGTAGTTTGCAGGGGTGGCAAGCCCCGGAACACCCGTGTTCATAAAGGAGGGGTAACCATAGCCCGGTGCGGGGGCACCATAATTAGCTCCGTAGGGTGGGTGCACAGGGGTGGTGACGGCAGATCCGTTAGACGTCTGAAATTAGGTATATTTTGGTCTTTTGCTCTTATTATAACATATTTTGCTCACAATGAAGACCTAAAGCTGTTTCCATAAAAGTACTTTTGGCGAGAGTTGAAAATCGCTGCACTCAGTAGGAATCTCGAAACTTTGACAAATTATATAAAGCATTATATATAAACTTAAAAACGCCACAAAAATCCAAGGGTAAATATCACAAAGATGGGTTTTCTAAACCATGGTTCCACGTACGTTTTCGCATGATTTACGCAATTTCATTACGAAATTGCCTGATTCGTTACGAATTTCGTGACTATTCTTAAAACATCGACATCGATACAGAGACTCTGCTGCATGTAAGATGCTATTGAGTTAGCTATGACCACGGTTTACGACGAAACTCCTAACGAATCAGGTAATATTTAGTCATGATGTGCAAATTATACAAAAACATACGTAAAACCATGGTTTAGCAAAACTAGATTTGTGAAAGCCACCTCAATTATCTACATTCTTACACTAGCATTATTGGGCGTGATAGGCATTCTGGGTGCGCTGGATTGTGAAGCCAAGCTGCCAATCCCAGAGGTCGTGGACTGCACGGGAGTGACACTGTAACCACTGGCACCCTCTGATTGGCCGGCTTTGGCATCCGTCGGTTTGCTCATGGCTGAGGTGGGCACTTGGGCAGGAAGTTTGGTGGCATCGCTGCGAGCCACGGCTATGGTCGAAGGAGCTGAAAAGAGACATCATGATAAAATGATGATTGAAACTGAAGTTGTTGTTGTTGTTGTTGTGCTGCTTCCAACCGTTGACGGGAGGGGTCAATTGGCTCCGGTACACCCGGGGAAACTAAACTAAAGATTGAAACTAAAGTCTGACCAAAGATTGCAGAACCCTAACATACAACAGGTGGCGTGATTTTTGTGACTACTCACTATACTCGTGATCACACATGTATGAGGGTGGGATGGGGGGACACCCCCCCTCCAAATCGCGGGGCCGGGGGCGAGGGTCCCCAAAATATGGGCAAAATTTAGTAAAAATGGCACTTTTTTGAGAAAATTTCACAAAATTTCGCAAAATTTAGGGTATTTTTGGTCGATCAGGGGGAAGGGTCCCCAAAATTTGGCCGGAGAGCCCCCCCAAAATTTTGACCCGTTACATGTATGCTCTTGATGCTTACACTTGTTCTTTTCGTAATGAAATCGTGGGTTTTTTTTGTCTCAGAGTCCAGCATTTTTTGGTCACACTTATTGATAGAGTGGAATAAGAAATTCTGATTGGGAATCGGGATAGAGATCGGAAACCGAGATTTTATTTCAAGATTCGGGACTCAAAATTTCAATCTGCACTACTGAATTATCTTGCTTGGGGACAGCAGCAGTCACACTCACCTTCGGCGTAAAACTAAATTTTTTTAAAAGACAAGGAATACAACAACAAAAATGCACAGCTAATAGCAAGCTTTACCATTTTGAGAAACAGCATTACTAGCAGACGATGCAGACAACTTCAGTTGGCTCTAAAACAACATGTCAAAAGGTGGCTAATTTCCGATGTCCCAAGACAAATTACTATATGTATATTAGGGGCCGTATTCTCAAAATTACACATGGGTAAAGTTAGGCTATCCATCCTTGCTCCCTGGTAAAATTGAAGTTAATTCTGTGGGTAAGGGTAGAGGTAGAAGTTGCAAACAAGACTAACGTGGACCGTTGCGGTTAAAAAATTTGGATTGATTATCTTAAGCTATAAAACAAGTCACAGCACATTTTTGACCCAAATCATAATGATAACCAAGGCTATCACAGTGGCTTTAGTCATTTGTGAGAAAGCTATTTTACCCTTTCCTTCGCCAATGTGCAATGATAACCTAAACACTGCTAATTCTGGGAACACAACCCCAGGTCCAATCTTCAATTTAGCAAATGATTTTCTAGCGCAATTCTAGCAGATTCAAGACAGGGAGTTAGCCTTAAATTAAATAGCCGTGCACTTTTTGTCCAAGGTGTTTGATACTTCATGTCAACATGAATCATTTATTTGATGAGTTATGCCCGCTTCCCACTGCAGGTTTAAGGTTTACGGTTTAGTTTAACGTACAACATGATGTGAGCATATTGCACATTCCCACTGCATATGTTTAAGGCTTAAGGTTTAACGCAGTTGAAAAATTTCAACTTTTTGGTTTAAGGTTTAAGGATTCAACCAATCAGCTACGAGCTGTAGGCGGAGCTTCTCCATTCAGTCAATCAGTTACGAGCTGTAGGCGGAGCTTCTATATTGTGTCAATCAGCTGAGAGCTGTGAGTAGGCGGAGCTTCTGCATCCAGCCAATGAATATACAACATTCAAATATCGTTAAACCTTAAACTGCCAGTGTGAATGAACCGTTAAACCTTAAACCTGCAGTGGGAAGCGGGCATTATTTTAGTTGTAATAACTACGTCATAAGAAATGGTGGGTCGTCAAGATAACACACTCTGTTGGGTGACTAATTCAGTTGGATGACATCTTGGTAAGACATCCCAGATGACTCATTTTAATGACTTACTCGGATTTGTGACTAATCTGGCAGATGGTTAACACATTAAGCTTCTGATAGGAGAGTCATTAAAATTAACGACTCATTGTTAATAAGTTAATAAGAAACGAAATAATTACACGGCTAGCCAATAGAGCACTTCCCTGTCTGGAATCTCAGTTACGCTTGCAAGTTATCTGTGATTAAAATAATTGACGTAGTAAGCAGTAGCTCAGAAGTGTTCCCGAAGTTCCCGACTGAAATTTTACACAAAGGTCCCCCCTTTAGTTTTTATTGCCCGGCCGAAAAAATTTTCTGATACGTCTCCAGTGGACCAAATTTGGCTTGAAAATTGAAAAATCTCCACTTTTTTCCTGGTTATGCCACTGGCTTTTACTACAAACAGACTCAAATGATTGCCCCTGATATGGCTGCGGTTATAACAAGATAGCGTAAAGTTGAAAAACGCTATTATAAAAAGTGAAAAAACTATTCAGACCTCCGCCCCCCCCCAAGTCGAAGTCTGGGACCGCCAGTGCACCATACGTTTTTAAAAGGGTAGCTCCAAACGCGAAAAACGGGTGGTTCTTGGCTCTGGCGCGGAGGGCAAATGTACACTGACATAATTACACAAAATATATATACACACAGCAACCAATTCATATAAATAATACTTACAATGGCATTCTGTCCCTTGGGCTGGTTTGAGTATAAGTCCAACACTTGATGGCATATATCTTAAATATATAAAGCAAGGAAAAGTTTTGAGGGGGGGGGGGGTTAAATTTTCAGAAGGGGCAGAGGAAAAAGAATCATAAGCATGTTGAAAGAATCCTAAGCATGTTAAAAGAATCCTAAGCATGTTGGAAGAGTAAAAATTGCAGTGCTGTTATCAGGGTAGGCGCGATAGCGCCTAACCCTAGAATAGGAACGACACTCCACATTGCGAAATTTTAAATTGAGTTTTTTAATAACTAAAAATTTATGCAAGCGAATCGGTTTTATTTTGGTGTGTGCACGTGCCTGGGGGAGGGCTACATGCTGGCCAAATTTCAGACAAATCGGCCAAGTATTACCCGAGATATAAAAAATCGCCTCCAGCAAACTCGGATTTTTCCGTCTTTTTTTTCCCGACGCATAACTCAAGAAATCCCTCTTGGCGAGGCACTTTTGGGAATAGTGTCATTAACAAAATGGTGTTCTAGGCGTTTGCCGTTTTGGCTGTGCTGGGAGGGGGGAAAGCCCTTTTTTGGGCCTCGAAAAATGGCAAAGTCAAAAATTCAATGGCGCCAGCTTTTGAGAAGTCAGGCAAACAGCCCAAGTCTGATCTCTTGCATGCATGGTAGTGTAGTGGGGTTGTAGTGCGTCTCCCCTTTTGGAGTTGATCGTGTCATTGTAGGCCTAGGGAGGGGGTCCGGAAGGTAATTTACGTGTATTAGGGGGGTAGGCTACGTATGGGTAGTGCAGCCAGAACGGTTATAGATGGAGGTCTGTCGTTTTGTATGCGAATCTAAACCCCTATACTGTGCATTTCAGCGTGCTATTAGTTTTGTTGTCAGATTTACCTAGTAGCCAGAACAACTGGTGCATCCCCCTCTGACGCGCTTGAAAATATGGTTTTTTTCGTGACTTTGTCATTGTATAACTCTTTTGTGGATAGCCGCTTGTTCAATATTGTTCTAGCAGCACAATATATAGGTGCAGGGGTGTCAGTTAATGTTGGTTGGTCAGCGTCGTTTATGTGTTGCATTTTGGCACCCCTAGCAAAGTGCCAAAATGGTCAATTTGACCAATTTGTTGAATTTTGTCAAATTCGTTGAAAAACTGTGGAAAAAGGCAATTTGAGGTGCTGAACGGGAATATACCGTTATTTTGTCCCTTTCACCAAGGGCAGCAGTGTGGGTAGAATGGGAAAGTTGGCTGATCTATAGCGGAAAAATGCTAATAAGCTTGTCAAACACCTGGGACAAGTTTTGCAGCCGAATAGGGAAACTCAGCTTGCTAAATGAAGCGGACAAGAGTTGCGTCAGAATAGCAGTCGCCCTGCGACACGTTAGTGGTTTCTGCACCCTATTCGCGCGAATTAATCAGCCATTATCATCAGCTCTCTGTTGCCGGAAAAGTTTGTGTATGGTTCTTGATGTTATTTTCTAGGCAAGCTATATATGTCCAGAAGAAATAATTGTTTATCCATAATATAATAATCAATCGATCGCCATTCATTTTTGTTGTTATATACGTAAGTAAATGTAGTTTAAGCTTATATAAATTCGACAGTTATTTGTATTAACCCTTTCATTCATAATGTTGCTTCAGAGCCCTATCTCCTACTAGTGTAGAAAGGAAAGGAAAGGGCATTTTTATAATAATATACATGTACGTAACCTCTTGCAAGTGAACCGAACAGGAACGACTCCGCCAGCATAATAAGCTTCTACAACTCGTTTACTTCACCTAGGGTCTTATGCAAAATTGGATTTATCGGATTATTAGATTTAACTTTATTTCGTCAACAACGCAGCGTCACGTGCACGTAAGTGGCTGAAACTTGGCACACTTCTAGATAGTCCATGTGAGACGAGTAGATAGTCCATGTGAGACGAGTAAGGCAAAATTTCAGCCGGATGTTTTTATTTTCTGCTGTGTTATTTGCAAAATTGATTTAAGGGGGCGCTCTGAGTAACTTCCAATAGATCAAAATGCTGTATTTTTTGTTTCTTGCTGATACGAGCTTTTTTGATTAAGCGCAATCAAGATGAACAGCAGGCAAGCATTTTTTGACAAGTTTGATGAGTCTCGAAACATTTTAGCAAACTTTATGACTGCATCAAAATTAAAATTTTGAAAAATTTGACTAATTTTTGAAATGACGTAGCTCAATGGTGCATCAACCAAATTTAACAATCTATAGCTTAAATTAAAGACAATTATCTTGTCGAGGTGCCATTTTTGTCTAATTTTTGTTACCGGCGATAAACTTTTAGTTATTTTAATTTCTAAAAAAATTAACGTTTTAAAAAGCCTATCATATTGAGCCAAATAATACTAATTAAAATTCAAGAAGTTCGGCGCCTCCATATACATCTGCTCTAACAGTCTGCAAAGTTTCATGCGGATCGGTTTTCGCAGCTGACAGTAATCTTAAAAAAATGTACGCTATAGCCCAATTTCATAAACCTGAAGTTTGCCTACACATACGTATTTTCCAAAAAATATAACTACTTTTTCTGTACTACAATCCGTTGAGAAAAGTTTCAGAAGCCAAAAAGTAGCTAACAAAAAATTAGTTTGAAAAGTAGTGTATTTTTGTCAATGCTGGTCAACGTGTTCTGGAAATTTTTTTAGAAAGGTTTGCCCACACAAACGACCTTTTGAAAAGTTGCAACTAGCAATTAGCTACATAGAACTGTTTCAAAAAGTACCAAAAGCCATATAGAATTTTTTGAAACATCGATTTAAAGATTGTTTCCCATTGAAAAATAGGTTAAAATTCCAAGTTGAACAAAATTTGACGTTATGTACAACAAATAAAAGATAATTTAATTTGGAAAAACTTTTCTTCTTGATTTAATTAACGAAAACTTACGTGAAAAATTTTATCGCCCAAAGTCGGTTACTCAGAGCGCCACCTTAAATCTAATCCGCTAAATCCAATATTGCATAAGGCCCTAGATAAACAAAGTCCAGCAAATCCAGCTGGGCTGCACTTGTCACTGACGTCTCTTCTACCATCGAATATGCATATTACCCTCGAGTAATTCTTGATGCAGATCTTCCACGAAAGCGTCCCACCACCTCTCTCCTTTCACACCACGCCGCCCTTCCCAATCAGAGACCTCGAACTTGCTGATACGACTGGCCAAATACATCAGGGCTATGGCGATGATTTCTGGCTCCCACTGCAGGCAAAGCGTGATGCAAAGGCTAAACATGCATATATTAACATATACATAGTATAATAAAAAACTACGAAGCAGACATACGATTGGAGAAAGTGGAAGAACGAAAAAGCAGCAAAAAATCTTAGCACACGCAACGGTAAGAAAATAGTTATACTTCGAATAGCGCCTGCCTGAGGCTTTGCTTGACCTGCACTCATGGAGCACATTCCCTAAAACTGAAGCAGTGGAAGCACCGGAAAGTCTAATGCCTGGTTCATACTTCTATGAGTTCTTACGAAGAAGTCCTTAACCCGGTACCGAAAACTGCTACAGACACTACGGCAAATTTGCGTATATATAGCTGTCTGCGTATTTCGCTTGCAAATTAGAAACTGGTATTCATTCATTTCTCTGCCATGGCTAATGAAATTTTTTTGCTGACTGGCAAACGGACATTCTTACACACAAGTATGAACTGGCCTCAACTGGGATCGGCACATTTCCTTACAGAATACAAACAACACAACATGCGACAAACCTGTCGTTTATAAAGGTCCAGGCCATTTGTACAAGCTTTTGCAGCTTTTGTTTGTCACCTAAACTTGACAATAAAAACTATATATATATATATATATATATATATATATATATATATATATATATATATATATATATATATATATATATATATATATATATATATAATATATATATATAAATAAAGCAGGACACTATTTTGCATCCATTTCAAACATTACTGAAAACAGGCATAATTATAATGATTATGATAAAAAATGGAGTCTTTTCCGTTATTCCCCCACCAATCCGAAATTTGGAATTTACTGAGCCGATTTGAATAATTTTTGCACCAAAGGACTCCTCTTGACCTCAGAACTTCAAAAAACTAATTTTAAAAAATTTTAAAATTTTAAAAAAAAATAAAATTTTCAAATTTTTGTAATTTTTTTAAATTCTAGCAATCCATACCCAAAAATTCGTGTCTAGAACACTTTCCGCATTTCAGAAAGTGAAAAAATCCGCATTTTTCATAAAATTTTAAAATTTTAAATTTTTTTTTAATTTTAAAATATTTTAAAATTTGCGTTTTTGAAGTCCTGAAGTCAAGGGGAGTCCATTGGTACAAAAATTATTCAAATCGGCTCAGTTACTTCTAAATTCCAGGCAGTTTGGATGGAGCAGGAAGTATATATTATATATACAGCGTTGCATATTTTGTTAAACGGTCTTAGTGTTAAACGGTTAGAACAAGTTTTGCAGCTGGTTGGCGAAAACACAGTATGTTGCTTGCAAAAACAAGTAAGTACGTGTTGCTTGCGAACAAGTAAGTTGTGGATCAGGTTAGTAATCGCTCACATGATAGAACGCGGACCAAATTCCTGTCAAAGAAAACCTAAATTTGTGGGCCGAAAACGACGAGCACATCTGCTATAACCACAATATCTGTAAAACAGCTGTTAACCAGCACTAAACAAAGCTATTCAGATTTACCATGTAAAACTTTGGCGTATCGCAACAGAAATTCATACGGATGTTCGACTTGCAAATCAAATCGAATCGTCTGAAGTAATATTCGTTCAGTAGTCATCACTTCTTCCTGCAGTGCAAAAATACTAATCAGTCTCTAATTAATTACCCGTAGTATATAAACGTCACAAACTCACAAAAGTTATATAGTTTTAAAAATATGTTTTCACAAATTGAAAAATGTTTATATAAAAAGGTGAGGGGACATGACAGTTGGGCCTGTAAACTTTGGAAGCTATTTCAACAGCGGTCGATAAAACTTAATGAGAAAAAAATACAAGCGGTGGGCTGCGCCAACTGCGTTAAAATCAATTCCGACCGTCGGCTGAACGTCAATTCAACTAATTTACGTCAATTCCAGCTAATCAGTTTTAAATCCGCTGCACGACCAACGGATTAACTTTACGCGACGAAATTTGTCTTTGAGCCTCAGCTAAGCAAAGCTGTAGACCACGGATTGACATCATATTTTCCCAAACTACCCGGTCACAACCGAATAATATATAAATATTACCTTCGGATCATCGCCAAAAGCTGAGAACTGATGCTCCGTTAGCAATTTTTTGGCGACAGCTATCAAATCTTTGCACTTTTTGGGAGTTTCTTCGACCTTTCCCGCCAGAAATAAACAAGATAAAGCAACGACCTGAAAGTATATACATGCTATGGTGTATATATAATAGAATCTGAAGTCTAGATTGCTTACATATTTACATGAGTACACCTCGTTATCAGTTAAAACATGGCCGATTTTGACTCCATCTCCAACTTAGTATATATAATTATTTTATCAATACATACGAATATAGTAGTACATGGAAAACTTTGGAGTTGACCAGCGTTGATTCAATTGATTCTGACAGTTAAGATAAAACTACTCGAAACTGCTGTTGGGTATCTGACGATGTCAACTGATCATGATATTAGTCAAAACCATAATTACATGATATATACGTAATAACGTATATATACACCGGAAATCTGTTTAGCTTTGGCGCAAGTTTGTCCCGACTTGTGGCGAATCGAGCCCAAAAGAACACCAAAATTTATGTCAGATTTCATCAAAATTATTGCGTGATACTGACCACCCAAAGTTGTTTGCAAAATGTTAATTTTTTGAACAATTTTCTGCATTTCATTCATCGGTGGAAAATTTTACAGCTATGCGGATCATCTTTTAATCTTCTGGTCACCTTTTTATTGAGCAATGAGCGCCAAGGAGGTGGCTTGTCGAGCGTGTCCCAGACCCTCAATCAGGGGGAGGGGGCAATATATCCTCCAAGACCACCCTGGACCAGTAGCCAGGATCAAGTTGAGGGAGGGCCAATGTGCCTTTTTGCCCGAAAAATTTCGACGTTTGTCTACCGGTAAATTGCTAAGGGGGGGGGGGCAAAACCCCCTGGCTACGTCACTGCCCTGTACACATCTGTGGTCACTCGTCCAGTCTTTGGACTAAAACTTGTCAATATCATAATATACAAACACAAATTAAAAGTCAACTATAGAAATGAACGTACAATAAAGAAGAAAATATAACCAACTTACGGAGCGGTTGAAATCCTTAAATGAATGAAACATGAAAAAGCGATGAAAGTATACAATGCCGGTGGCCATTGTGTCGTAGCGTCTGCAAGCCAAAAAATAGATAAACAATTTGTGCATCATATCGCACTTCTCTGCGGCTTCTTTTCAAACTCAATTTAAGTAATTTAGTTTTAATAATGACCGTCCCATCTCCAAGTAAACAAATTAATAACCGCATTTTAGCAAAAAAATAGCGTTAAAAATCACAATTTTGATAGAGAACCCATTTTAAAAGCTTTGCTAGACCCCGTGGCCCGTATATACTTGGCTCTAATTTTGCATGCAATGTGCCAAAATCAAAAATCAAAAAAGCTTTGAAGTAGCAAGCCGATCAATTTTTCGTAATTCTATGTATACAGTTGGTGGTAATATAAGTACCCGAAAGCTCAGAAGAACACTCAGACAACACTCCTAAAAAATAACCCTAATAACTCCTAAAAATAAATAATTACGTCATTATCCCTACTTAGAATATAACTATAGCAGGCGGGGAAAAAACCCGCATTTTCATATTTCGTCATGTAGCTCATAGACTATACGTTTTCACGGGAAACCAAAATCTGTCGTAGGCCTAACCTTACTATAAATGCTGGCACCGGTTTCATTTCGCTATCTCTTATAATTTTTTGGCGGGAAGCCAAAAACTTGCAGGGGAAAAAAACCCATTTGGGGGAAAAAAACCCATGTGGGGGAAAAAAAACCCACCCCATAAATCACCCGAAAAGTGTGTTAGCGGAATTTTTTCAACGCTATGGCACGTATTAGGAGTAGTAGAGGCCCCTGATGTCAAAACTATGCGCAGATTTGCTATGGGGCCTCAGGTAGACATGGTTGAAAACTGCCCTTCGCAGCCCATTATAAAATTTTGAATTTTCAGATTTGAAAACAAAACACCTTAATTTCGCCTGAAAACGTTGAAAACAACTAAAAAGTCGCTATTACGCTTCAAATACATGCAAAATCTGCACTTTATGGCTATGTACTTTTTACGCCATCGACCGACCTTCCATGGAGGGTACCGTATATAAGTGGGTGTGACTGGTCGTGACGGGCATATTTTAATTTTATTCGGTTAATTGGCGTTTAAACAAGAGAAATTAACAGGTTACAATTAAAAACATACAAAAAACTGGCAATATATAATACTATTTTCCGCTCCAAAGGGACCTCAAAATGCCAAAGTCCGACTATTAGGCCCGTATTCCAGAAATCGATCAAGAAAGTGTCAGTATGCGCATTTGTGTTAACAATAAACGTCTTTTTGCACTACCATGAGTCTTTTGGAGTAGCTACAAGGTTTTTCGACATCACCAGACCATTTTCAAAAAGTGGGTTTTTTCCCCCACATGGGTTTTTTTTACCCCGCCTAATTTCGGTCATGCCCCCCCTCGTACGAAAGGAGGAGGGACCTGCCACTGCGGTCATGGATAGAGGAAGGGTAGTCCTCTGTAAAAGTGTTTTTACATTTGAGCTCGCATCTCTTAGTGCTGAGAAATGAGACTCCAAAATTCACCTCCCTTGGAGCCATGTCGGGTCAAAATGTTTGACTCATAAAAAGTACCAACGAGACCCCGTTTGGATACCGCTTACATACGTTTGCCTACAGGGACTGTACTATACGCTGGCAAATTTTTAGACCTGTACCATATACCGAAGTTCCGGAACCGGGGTGGGTTTTTTTCCCCCAAAAAATGGGGTGGGTTTTTTTCCCCGCCTGCTATACACTACGCACAGGTCTACTATAAACATCTTCTCAATTCATTAAACTTACAAGTTTAATGCGGTGCCCACATCCATAATAAAACGAGCTGCCTCTCTCCGATAGCGAGCCTCAGCTTCCGGTTCAATTCCATCTCTGAATGAAGGAGTATTCTTCAGATCCCGTTTTTCAAACAACCAATTCGGCATTTCTGTAACTGTAAGCAGTGGCGTAGCCAGAAAAAAATTGCAGGGGCCGTATTCTCAACATTACCTGTACTCTGCACTCTGGGGCCGTATTCTCAAAATTACCTGCAGGTAAAGTTAGGCTAACTTTACCCACAGGTAAGGTGAAGGTAAAGTTAATTCTGTGGGTGAAGGTAAAGTTAAAATTGAAAACAAGGTGAACATCACCCATTGAGGTTAAAAATTTGCACAATACGTTAACTTTAGGTGAAAAACAAGAAAAACCACTTTTCTTGCCCGAATATTAAAGATAACCTCAGCTATCACGTAGGCTTTAGTCACTGTTTGAGAATACGATTTTACCTTCACCTTACCTGTGGGTAAAGTTAGCCTAACTTTACCTGCATGTAATTCTGAGAATACGGTCCCTGCAGGTAAAGTTAGGCTAACTTTACATGACTAAAGCCAGCGTGATAGCTAAGGTTACCTTTAATATTCGGGGCAGAAAAGTGCTTTATCTTGTTTTCCAGCTAAAGTTAATGTATTGTGCAAATGTTCAACCTAAACCGTCTATGTTAACCTTGTTTACAATTTTAACTTTACCTTTACCCAAAGAATTAACTTTACCTTCACCTTACCTGTGGGTAAAGTTAGCCTAACTTTACCTGCAGGTAATTTTGAGAATACGGCCCCAGGGGGGGAATGACTTTTCGATTTTTTGAAATGTGTCAAAATGCACTTAATTGCAATTTTAACGTAAAAAAGACACAGCATTTTTCGGAAACCAGTGTTTATTCCGTTCTAAGCGTGTTTAATGTGGTAGTTGCGTTTTTGTGATTTTTTTCTACGTATATATATATATGTAAATTGTAAACTTTGCGCCACAGAACTCAAAGTTACAAATGAAGCCTGAGGCTGGAATTCACAACCTAACACTAACACTAACTTTTTCCTTAAAAGTTAGTGAAACACTTAAAATTGGCCTCGAAACACTAACATTTTAAGTGTTTCAGGCTGAAATTTAAGTGTTTCACTAACTTTTAAGGGAAACTTTAGTGTTAGTGTTAGGTTGTGAATCCCAGCCTGAGCCCCAATTTTGGGTTAAGGGGGTAATTGCGTTTTTAGGTGTTTTTTTGAAAAGCCATAGCTCAGCGTTTACAAATTCAAATCACAAGCGGTCTTTTGCATTAGGTAGAACAATATCTTTTCTAAATGTATGCCATGCATTGAAATTTAACCTGTGATTTTGTTTTCAGTATAAGCGACTAAAGAAAGGTCCTCTCCAAAATATTACAATTTTTTACAAAAAGTTTGCGCCACAGCTCTGAATCATACGATTACCTATTAGGGCTGAAAGTTGGTAAGGTTTTTGACATGTTTAAAATCCCCAGGCATGTCCCCCACTTTTTTAATAACTAGTCAATTTACTGAGAAAATAGCTGATAAGCAAACGCACCGAAAATTTAAGATATTTTCTTGTAATTAAAACCCTCTAAAAATGTCCACAGGTGAAATTTCGAAAAAGTGAGAGACATGCCTGGGGATTTTGACCTTTACAGTACTGTCCCAAAAACTTATGCTCAGGCGTCACTTATAACTTGAGTACTGGTGGCGCAAAGTTTACATAGAAATCACAAAAACCTCGAAAACGCAACTACCACCTTAAATGCAGTTATAAAGGGGAATATATGGAGCAAGTGCAGTTGGGGGGGGGGAAATAGTGGACCTATTTTTTGGTGTAGAGCACCTAGAGGGAAGCATTTTTTGCAATAGAACCCCTATCCACAAATGTGGATTTTCTGAGCTATGACCCCTTGAAAATTGCATTTTCAGTGTTTTCGGAAGTGAACGTAGGCCAAAGTTCGAAGCCAAAAATGGCTATAATCTTTGTTTTTGGATAGTTTTGAGTGCGTCATGATGTTTTAAGGCATCGTCTAGGCTTAGTTGGCAGGATTCTCTAGGCTAAGCTGGCAGGATTTTTTCTTAAAATTTCGATTTTTTTATTGCCCAAGCCTGAGCCTAAGCCTAAGCCTGAACCTAAGCCTAAGCCTGATACTAAGCAGGAATTTCAGATAATTTTCAGAGAAATTCAGGGAAAATTCAGAGAATTTCACCCAGAATTCAGAGACTCTGAATTTTATCTGAAAAAAATTTTATTGGTTTTTCAGATGAATTTCAGATTGTACTTTTTACACAAATTTCAGATAAAATTTACCTGATGTTCTTAAAAATTCTAACATATGTCTAAAATATGTTTAAAATTCTAACATATGTGAAAAACTTGTGAATTTTCTCTGAAACTCGTGTAAAATGTATCTGAAATTTATCTGAAAACCCAGTAACATTTTTTTCAGATAAAATTCAGAGTCTCTGAATTCTGGGTGAAATTTTCTGAGTTTCCCGTGAATTTATCTGAAATTTGTCTGAAATTCCTCTGAAAGTCTGTAAAATGTCTCTGAATGGAAAGGGTAAAAAACATCTGAAAAATCTGTAACAGATAAAATTTTACAGAAAATTCAGATTTCCTGGTTTTCCTGTGATAACGCACTGAAAACTATCCAAAAACAAAGATTATAGCCATTTTTGGCTTCGAACCTTGGCCTACGTTCACTTCCAAAAACACTGAAAATGCCATTTTCAAGGGGTCATAGCTCAGAAAATCCAAATTTGTGGATAGGGGTTCTATTACAAAAAAATGCTTCCCTTAAGATGCTCTACTCCAAAAAATAGGTCCACTATTCCCCCCCCCAACTGCACTTGATCCTATGTTTATGTGCATAGCCTTGCGCGAAAGAAAGCTATGTCAAAGTTCGTTATTTTTTGGCATTTATATACATTGAGCTCTCCTTCCTGCAAGGCTCAACACGTGCGAGTCAGTGGCGTATTTAGGGGGGGGGGGGCTGGGTGGGCTGCAGCCCCCCCCCCTTAGCGGTTTGAGCCCCCCCCCCCCTTAGAGGGTCGCAGCCCCCCCCTTTCCGAAACTTCAAAAGCTGACAAAAGTGTTTCTGATACCTCCACAATTGACAAATTCTACATTCAAAATTTAAAAAATCTCCAAGTTTTTTCCATTCTGTTGATGTTTTTTCGGCTTAGATACCTTTTTTCTTTGTGCATGCCTATATATATGCCAGGTCTATTATCATATTCTGTGCTAATTGATTAATGTCTCACATGTTTGTATAGTTAGATAGGGTAAAAAGTACAAAATTAAATACAAAGTATACTATTTTTTGCTTTGCTGCATACATGTTTGTATTTTTTTGTTTGTATTTTTTTGCATACATATTTTTTACGATTTTTTCACTTTTTGTTAATTTTAATTTTTGAAGCATTATTACACCAATCTGCAGTGGCGTAGCCAAAAAAAATTTCGGGGAGGGGGGATGAGTTTTCTTTGTTTTAAAACGTGAAAAATGCATTTAATTTCTATTTTAACGCAAAAAACGACACATATTAGCAATTTTCGGCCAATTTATAGTTTCTGTATAATAAAATTAGCCACAGTCGACCATTTGGAACTTTGAATAATGATCTGCTAACGGCAAGTGTATCCGCGTCTCGTGTGTCAATTTTCAACCCTAAAATTGCAACACACATCAGAAACGGTCCTTCTTGACGACGGATCAGGAAAAGCCACCTGGCAAAAGCATATTGCAACGATAAATCATCACAAAACCCCAATTTTTGAACGCAGCCATAGAATAGCCTACGCTGGCCCATAGCACAAAAAGATTCACTCCAACTCTTTAGTTTTGGGGTCTTTTACTCTTTAGTAGTTTTCATTGCAATGTCGATGGTTAAAACCTCAAAAAAGCTTAAACTTCTGGGGGCTGCCGCCCCCAGACCCCCGCATTGCTAAATGCTAGCTGTAGATCCACTACATTTCTTTATTTCATGGAAAAAGTGCAATTTTCAATGCAATTTCGATGGTTAAAATCTCAAAAAAGCTTCAACTTCTGGGGGCTGTCGCCCCCAGACCCCCGCATTGCTAAATGCTAGCTGTAGATCCACTACATTTCTTTATTTCATGTAAAAAGTGCAATTTTCAATGCAATTTCGATGGTTAAAATCTCAAAAAAGCTTCAACTTCTGGGGGCTGCCGCCCCCAGACCCCCGCAAAGTTAAGTGCTTGCTGCAGATTCACTATTGTAGTTTATCGATGGTTACAATAACAAGCTCAAAAAAAGTCCGAGGGTTGCCGTCCCCGCCAGACCCCTTTTGATCGGCGGTGGCTCACAGTTGCTCCGCCGCACCCCCCCCCCCCCCCGGTCGCAGCCCCCCCCCTTTGCGAAATCCTGCATACGCCACTGGTGCGAGTGTGCGTGTGTGTTTTCAAAAAAACTCAAATTTAGCCTTTGGTTAGGATTTAGGCTTAGGCTTAGGCTCGGGCTTAGTCCGATGGTTCTTATTAGGCTTAGTTTGGGCTTAGGCTGAGGCTTAGGCTTAGTTTTGTAATTTTGAAATTTATATGTTTATGTGATGAGCCTTGCAGGAAGGAAAGGCACGTTTTATATACTTGTATTTTTGCATACAATTATAGGTTTATTTAAATTACAGTTTTTAATATTATTCACATAATTTTCTCCAACGAAAAATGTGTAAAAAGTTCTTTTCAAACGCTTTGATTCTAGAAAAATGAAAAATCGGCGCTATATGTTTAAGGGGGGCATATTGTAAAAAATATAAATTTTCAAATAGGGGTTCTTGAAGAAAAATTACTTCGATTGATATGCTATATGTACTCAAAAATGTAATTTGAACAACAAAGTGCATTTTTTATTTTCAACGATTAAAAGAGCAAAATGGATCGAATTGGTCGGAAAATGTCTCTAATATACACTAAATTGCATGCCCTTCATTTCCTTGTCGACCCCACCAGACTACCAGCCGAAGCCCCCCCTCAGCGGTTTTGGCCCCCCCTCAGCGATTTGGCCCCCCCCCTCGGATAAAAAATTTGGGTCGCGTAGCACCCCCCCCCCCCCCCGTAGACAAACTTCGAAAATTTTTTGGGCAAAAAGGCACTTTGGCCCCTCCCTCAACTCGATCCTGGCTACGCTACTGTCCCCCACACAATCCCCTAATTAAGCGCTTAGCGTTTAGATAGCTCCTGAGGTCCCTAAGCTTAAGCGCTTACTACTAAGCGAAACACTTACATTTAAGTATGTGAATACAAAACCGAAACACTAAGTTAAGCGTTAGTGTTTGCTAAGCGCATAAATAAACGCTTAGCGAAGTTTAAGTATGTGAATAACACTTAGCGCTTATAAGCGCTAACACTAAGTGTAAACACTAAGTTTAAGCCTTAGTGTTAGTATGTGAATACGCCTTATTTCAGCCTGCCTGAATAGTGCCTTTCAGTTCGTGTTGAGCACAAGGTTTTTTTAAATTTTAAAATAGCTTGGTTTCTATTTTTTTGCTAAAGAAATTTTAATTGAAATTTTGAAAGTCTGTAAAATGTCTCTGAATTGAAAAAGTAAAAACATCTGAAAAAATCTATAAAATCTAAAAAAACACAAATTTTTACAGAAAATTCCGATTTCCTGGTTTTTTTGTGTATATATCGTTTGAATGTTTCAGAGATTTGAACAATGGCTGGAACTATTTCCGAAGAAGAATTTCAAAGATTGCAGGTTCGTATATAATTTGTATTTTAATTTTTTTAGTTTTCTAATTTTTTGGATTTTGTTTAAAATATACTATATCATTCTGAATGATGTTGTATTTTTTAACTATTGTTCACTCATTTAAACTCCAATGCGTAAAATTTATTATTTGTATATAGAGTATATATTTGACCCAAATCCCTAAAGACCGAATTTTTACTTTTTTCTGGTCAAAAGTAGAGATTTTTACTATTTCTGGCCAAAATTCAAGTAATGATGGCTTTAAATTTTGTCAGAAATGTCTATTTTTTAAGTCTCCAATGTCAAAATTCTTGTTTTAACAGCTAAGATACACTCATTACTATAGAGATTTTGGCCAAAAAACAGTACCCTTCAAAACCTTGTCGTCCTTTTATCACCCCGGGTGGTACCCCCCCCCCCTGTCCTGGGGCTAGGTCTGAATTTGCAGGGGTTATGACTAGCGATCGACCGGAGGCTCCGGCTCCGGCTCCGGCTCCGGCCGGATTTGAACCTCCGGCTCCGGCTCCGGCAAAAAAAGTGCCGGAGCCGGAGAATTTTCACTGTTCAGAATTTGGCAAAAAGTTCAAATTTTGAGAAAAAATCACAAGGTTAACGAAGCGGTTAGTCGGTTACAGTACTTATATTACTGCCAGTTGTAATGGCGGTGACTACCCCTCTCTAGCATTATGTATTTTTAAGTCTCTAATTGACTAAACTCGACCTAAAAATCAAAAGTTTCTCACACTTTAATCCAGGGGCGGCTCCCAGAGCCCTATAGGCTTGTAACTACGTGACTTAATGACTTGAACTTGACTTTTAGCTCTGATGTTTTCGGCCGGTCAAATTTAGTACAATGTTTGCATGTGCTGTTATTGTGTTAAATAATTGTGTAATTTTTGTGTTAAAATTGCAAAAAAGTTCATTTTTACCCATTCCAAAAATTGAAAAATCAGTCCCCCCCCTAAGTTTTTTCCTGGCTACGCGACTGGTATACGCCTAAATTACTGGGGTGAGGAAGCGGTAATCCCCGGAAGCTAGATACATTTATGGCATTGTATCTTCTACAAAGTGTATATAATCTTTTCCAAATTGTCTATTTTTTTGGGTGTAATATAAGCTTCTTGACAATTTTGCAAGTTTTGACTAAAAGGGGGAGGTGAGTTCCGAGGTTCAGAAGAACACCCTGAGAAACCCCCTCCCTCTGACTCCTGACTACGCCCTTGGCACCGCAGTCAAAATATACTGCTTAATTTGACCAAATTTTTGACTTTTTGTCAATGTTGTGAGGTCTCCTGAAACCGGGACCAGTCAGTTGTCAGTGGCCAACTATATATATATATACTGGTCATATGAGTGAGTATATAAAGACATATGTATAGAAATGGGGCGTGACTGTTGAAAAATTAAAGACTGCTATTTCGAAAAAAAAAATTTTTGAAATTTTTTTCATAATTGTCAACAATTTTTCTAATTGAAATTTTTTAAAAAACACTGCCTCCGGCTCCGGCTCCGGCATTTTATATCCGGCTCCGGCTTCGGCTCCGGCAAAATTTTACCTCCGGTCGTTCGCTAGTTATGACTTGTCATGTTTGTGTCGCCATAATGTTCAAACATGTTTATTCAGGCCCAGCTACTAGATTTGCGAACGTCCAACTACCAGTATGAGGAAGAATGCAAGAAACTACGAACAGGTATGTGAATAAATTGTATTTGACTTTCATCTGCGCTATAAAGTCTTGAATTGTATTATTGTATGCGGTTGTGAGTTTGTGACTTTTTGTAGTTTCTGATGTGTTTGTGTTGCTATATAATTAGGCTTAGTAATGTTAAGGTATATTTTAGAAATTACTGTTTACTCGGGTGATACAAACTTGATACGCCATTAACGATAACTCTTTTGCTGTTTGTTTCAGAAATTGTCACACTGCAGTCACAAGCAAAAACTGCCGATGAGCCAAGCTTATCCAAGGTATATATAATGAAATAGAATATAGACATAGTCGTGCGAGAAAAACCCATGTCGAACGGGAAGAAAAGACCGTTTTCGTACAGTTCAGTGGCGTATATAGGGGGGGCTGGGTGGGCTGCAGCCCCCCCCCCCCTTCGTGGTTTGAGCCCTCCCCCCCCCTTAGAGGGTCGCAGCCGGTGCATCTTCGGCGGGGGGGGGGAAATTCAAACACATATTTTTTCAGCGTAAAAACACGTTTTTATAGGTTTTCGCATGCGCTGAGTTCATTTCTAGCAGTTTCCAAGGCGAGAAAATGTTGATTTTCAGCATTTTCAATAAATTTAAATTTTGTCGAAAATCTTAATTTTTCGTCATATTGGGGCTAATTCTCGCAAAATAAGACCAGCTCGCTCATTATATCAGTCGGAAATTTTATGAGCATATATTAGCTCATAATAAAATATTTTATTCAGTTTTATTTGCTACATATCTTGCTTATTCTGGCCCAAAAATGTTGATTTTTTCAATTATAAAATAGGCGTAATGAACTGGAGCTTTTTTTCGATTTTCGAAATAAAATTAGCATTGAAAAGTCAATTCTAAGCGACGAAAAAGCAATTCTAAACAACACTGGTCGTAAATAGTGGTTGCAGGAGTCTGGGGGCGGCAGCCCCCAGAAGCTGTAGCTTTTTTTCGTTTTTCGAAATAAAATTTGAATTGAAAAATCAATTCTAAGCAACGAAAAAGCAATTCTACAAAACTACAAACTACAAAACGTTTATTCAGAAAATGCAAGAGCGGATACAGCTTTGTATATGCAGAAGCAAACATTACATTATATATTTTAAAAATCAGCTAAAGAATATAACCTTGTGCAGACAAAGAGTAAAGTAATAGCAATAAACAAAACAAATTGGGTGACCAGATTTGAGTATATTACATAACTCCTGCTGAATTTAAAAACTTCCAGACTCCATCCTTAAAAAGCTGAGGGGTTTTAGCACAGACCACATGTTCAGGTAATGAATTTCAAACCTTAACAACTCGAACCGAAAAGAAATGTTTCCTTAAAAGAAGTGAAAAACATTGGGGATATAATTTCCAAGGGTGCCCCAATTCTAAACAACACTGGTCGTAAATAGTGGTTGCAGGGGTCTTCTGGGGGCGGCAGCCCCCAGACGCTGAAGCTTTTTTTCGATTTTCGAAATAAACTTTGCATTGAAAAATCAATTCTAAGCAACACTTGTCGTAAAATCAGAATGGTTGCAGGGGCCTAGTAGCGGCAGCCTCCTGGAAAATATTCGAGATTTTTTTATTGTTAGGGTTAGGATAAATTAAATTTGGTAAATTGGAGACGTATCGGACATTTTTTTCGGCCGGGCAATAAAAACTTAAGGGGGGGCCAACCTTGTTTAAAAATTTTGCTGAACATTGAACAACCCCAGTCGCCCAGTGAGATGACACCGCAAAGAAGTAGTCAGAGGCGAGTAGCCTCCGGAAAATTTTTTTTCGATTTTGAGGCCAAATTTCATCAATTTACGGCTATTTTTGTTCTGTGGCTCCCAAAAATTTTCCTTTGCTTTGGGCAAAAGGGGGCATATGTGTCCCCTATATCCCCTCCACTGTCCGCCCTCTTGACTCCGCTCCACCCACCGCACGACTTTAATTAAAAGCCATGCAAAACATATCTAAATAGTAAATACCAATCATAGTAAGTTGTCAGCATTACTCATTATTAATACACCATAGCAGATAAAAGTCATGTACACTATAGCAGTAATGAATTAGGGTAGGGGCGACATTTCCTCGACAGAAAATTTTGGGAAATTTTTGAAATTTCAGTGTAATTTTCGTCAATTGGGGACGTGCCGGAAAATTTTTTCGGCGGTGTCTTAAAACCAAAGGGGGACCACATGAAAAAAGTGAAAAAGGGGGGGGCTGAAATCGCGAAGGGGGGGCTAAAATCGCAAAGGTGGGGGGCTGATGTCCCCCTACCCCCCCTGGGTACGCCACTGGCTGCATACATGTTTATAGGTTTTTGCATAAATGATATTTTTTGCGATTTTTTCACTTTTTGTTAATTTTCATTTTTGAAGCATTATTACACAAATCTGCAGTGGCGTAGCCACAAAAAATTTGGGGGGGGGGCAGTGGCGTACCCAGAAAATAATTTCGGGGGGGGAATGACTTTTCGATTTTTTGTAATGGGTTAAAATGCACTTTTTAGCAATTTTAACACTCGTAAAACGCCTTACAAACGCAAGTTTACTAAACCACAAGGCTGCAGGGGTCTGGGGGCGGCAGCCACCAGAAAAAAAATGGGAAAATGTTTGATTTTTAGGCCAAATTTAGTCCATTGGAGTTTGGAGACGTATCAGACCATAAAAACCAAAGGGGGGACCCTTGTGTAAAAAATCACTGGGGAAAAATTTCGGGGGGGGGGGGGAATTTTACCCATTTCCCCCCCTCCCCCTGGGTACGCCCTTGGTGGGGGGGAATGACTTTCCCCTGTTTTTTTAAACGTGTTAAAAAAATGCATTTAATTGCTATTTTAACGCTAAAAACGACACATATTGGCAATTTTCGGCCAATTTATATATAGTTTCTGTATAATAAAATTCGCCACAGTCGACCATTTGAAACTTTGAATGGTGATCTGCTAACGGCACGTGTATCCGCGTCTTGTGTGTCATTTTGCAGCCCTAAAATTGCAACATACATCAGTCAAACAAACAAAGAAACAAACGAAACAACGTTTTTGACGACGGATCAGAAAAAGCCACCTGGCAAAAGCATATTGCCACGATAAATCATCGCAAAACCCCAATTCTTGAACGCAGCCATAAAATAGCCTACGCTGGCCCATAGCACAAAAAGATTCACTCCAACTCTTATGTAGGCAGCTGTACACAACGGGCTTTTTTTCCCGCCAAATGGACGTGACTTTTATTCCCAGCTGGACTATAAGGTTTATATACGAGGTCATAGGAACTTGGCCCTTGGGCCTATTTTTTTGATCCATGGGCTTAAATATTAATGTATATTTTAAATATTTTCGTTTATTTCATGTCAAAAGTGCAGTTGTCAATGCAATGTCGATGGTTAAAAACTCAAAAAGCTCCAACTTCTCCAGACCCCCGCAAAGTTAAGTGCTTGCTGCAGATCCACTATTGTCGTTTATCGGTGGTTACAATTATAAACTCAAAAAAGGTCCGAGGGTTGCCGCCCCCGCCAGGCCCCCTTTGATCGGCTGTGGCTCACAGTTGCTCCGCACCCACCCCCCCCCCCCCCGGTCGCAGACCCCCCTTTGCGAAATCCTGGATACGCCACTGGTACAGTTGCCTATTAGAGCTGGAGCGAATATTTTTGTGCTATGGGACAGTACTATAGTGTGCTATTTGTCGTTACAGGTCAACAATTAGCGTTTGTCATTTCGTTGACAAAATTGTGTTGTTCTTTAATTCACCTAATTACTTCTAGTTTTTTGTTTCAGAGCGTTCTGTCCACCCTGAGTGGCGTCAGTCGTAATCGACAGCAGTCTATGGAACAGGAAACGGAATCAATGAAGCGAAAAATAGCATTGCAAGAAGAGGAATTTGCACTTCAGAATCAGACTCTCTCTGAAGAACTAAACAGAGTGAGTACATTCAGTATTTTGTGTACGAGTCATTCTTTAGTATTTTTTCGTAAGAGTAATTTTTTAAATTTAAGTGTGATATTCATTATCTGTGTCAAAATTTGTAGATAATAAATGACAGTGACACTGGGCTGACAATGACACTATATAT
>JASANF010020424.1:0-45344 GCA_030248245.1 Trissonchulus sp. WLG1_4 | reverse complement strand
GGTTTTTTCAGCAATGATGAATTTACTGAGCGAAACAGTCTAAGCATTAAATAGTACCAAGAGTACATAATATGATTATTATTATCCTATTATGTAGTATGTACTCTTGATAGTACTAGTCTGTATGTGTTGGGGTAAGCTAAATGTCAATAATGATAGCTGTAAGGTTAAAAACTCTTACTTTTAGGTACTTTTCTTTTACAAGTTGTAAGTTTTACATAGTTTATAGTTTTAGTTGATAACAGCATTAACAGCCATTTTGTTTCCATTTAAAACTAATTAAGATGCCCTAGACTTTTTTAACACAGCAGCTATGTATCAGTTTGCAAAAAGTGCAGTATAATCTCGGTTAACGCAAGTTTATCATGACTTTGCCGGGTGAACGGCTGTAAAGACCTATACACACAGGGCTCATTTTGCTGCATGGCGTACGCCATGGCGCATGAGAGGGCGCATGAGCGGGCGCATGAGAGGGCGCATGAGCGGGCGCATGAGCGGGCGCACACGCACACTTGCCTACTGCATTGTGTGCATTGTGTGCATTGTGCTTGTGTGCATTGTGTGAGAGGGTGCATTCTGTTTACACACAGCCTGCTGCATTATTTCACACAATGCAGTAGGCAAGTGTGCGTGTGCGCCCGCTCATGCGCCCGCTCATGCGCCCTCTCATGCGCCCGCTCATGCGCCATGGCGTTACGCCATGCACTGCGCCAGCTCATGCGCCCTCGTGTGTATAGGCCTTAAGTAAGTATGAAAATCGACCCCAAGCAAACTAAACAAACCGTTTGGACGCTTTGTCCTTTCTGTCTAAATATTTGGTTTTCCCTTGGAAATCTAGCACAATATCGTTTCGACCAGCCTGATTGCGATCGTTTTTATGCATTTCGTTCACCACATTATCGATTTCGCGGTCGCTGCCGTAATCTGCTAAAAATTCACGAAATTTAAATTTTGTTTTTAGTTAAATTTAATTGTTTCTATCAAATGATTTAACTATAGTTTTCACTTTCGAATAAATCTATTGCTGTAGTTGCAAAGTCAGGCAACATTATTTCTAAATGCGACTTCATTTGATTGAAACTTGTGTGAAGAAGCTCTCGACTTTTAGCATCTTTAGAAAGCAACGGACATTACATATAAAGTTGAATGCAGCGAGTTTTTGGAGGACAGCCAAAAACTGCTTACGGTTGTTTTTTTGTCATAAGCTAATGTAAAACGGGCTAAACTTTTTTATATTAGTTTTATTTATTTTTTTAAGTTTACAAGACAGTATGTCTTAGCATTTCTCATTTGAAGACAATTTCTTACCAGCAGCTAAGCCCAAAACCAAAATGTGCAAAATTACAAATTTAATCATTGTAATTGTAATCAACTTTAAAAACCAAATTTCGTTCGTGAATATTAATATAGTCCTGGAAATTGCTCTATAAAAAGCCGTCTGCTACTATTATATTAGCTGATCAAATAAGATATGGGATTGAAATCGACTTTTTGGCATTTTTCTGACAGCTGATCTATTTTAAATATACTGTCATACGCCTGAAGCAATCTGAGAATGTTAGCGTGATTTTAGTATTTGTCTTCGTGCGGCATTTAACCTTAAGGCCTATTCACACGAGGGCGCATTTTACTTCATGGCGTACGCCACGGCGCACGCCATGGCGCACGAGCGGGCGCATGAGCGGGCGTACACGCACACTTGCATACTGCATTGTGTGAAATAATGCAGCAGGCAGTGTGAAAATAGAATGCGCCCGCTCGTGCGCCCGCTCATGCGCCTCGTGTGAATAGGCCTTTAGGTTCGAGTTCTACTCACAGCTGTAATGTCTGTTCAACCGGTAAAGTGTGGAACAACAGCACTCAAATTATATAAACTTTGGTTTGCACAAATCAGAATAATATGTAGGTACACAGTTACCTACATTTATTCAGTTCGTTTATTCAATCGCTGATTCTGTAAATTATTGGCAGGCTAGGCAATGCTACAGGCCCGGGCAGAACTCTAACAACAGGTAGTTCTACCGGTCATCCACTTTAAAAATTTCTTAATTAAATCGTATCAACGATTAAGAAGAGAAAAAAGCAACCATCTATGCGATATTGATGGTACAGTAGTTGCAGTTTTGGAAGCTATTCCGAAATTTAATCACAAAACTCCAAACTTGAGGAGAATTTATTGCAACGATAATATCATTGTGAAACAGTTTTACAAAAATACAATAACACAGAAATATACAAAAATAGTGGCACAAAAGGCACCGTCATAAGCACATTAGTTATAGCACCAGAAAATGTACAAGATATTACACAAATACGGTTTCTGTTTCAGGTTTTCATTGACCAGCAAAAGTTTAAAAAATCAAAACATATTTATTTTGTTCAGGTTACTAAATATGTACCTATTAAGTTTCGTAAATTAAATGAGAAAGCTTTAGTACTAAAAAATGTCATAATAAACAAAACTTTTTTGACTTTCAGTTACTTTGGACTTTTTTAAGTCCAAATTCATAGGATTAGGCAATTCATGTTTTTTAACCCAAAGACTCAACTCGTCAGATACGTTAAAAACCGATCAGACATTTTCAAATCACTCATTCAATCATAAAAAAAGTTAAAACAAAAAATAAAATCCTACGAGTCTGTTTAATCAGTCCAGATTAAAATTAGCGCCCCCGATGGTATTTTTAATCCAGTGTCTTGAGCTGTACAGATCAGCGTATATGGAGGGGTGGGATTTATATGAGCCACAACTTTGGGATGTGAGCACACCCGCTACGTACCAACTGCCGCTAGCCGTTTGACACATCAGAGGGGACCCCTCGTCGTTCTGAAATCGAAAAAACAAACTGTGGTTATGGTTCATAATTATAACTGTGATCAAATTATGTAGTTTATGTGAATTTGTAAACTAGGGGCCAATTCCTTTACCTGATTGAACGAACTGAGGTTTTGGAAGGGCAAATGGGGTTAAACGGACTAAACTAGTTACAATAAGTAAGCAGATTAGTTTTAGTCTGACCTCATTCCAAAACTACCACTGGACTAAACTGATTCAACTTGCACGCTAACATTAAAGGCATAGTTAAGTGCGATTAAAAAGCAGCGCAATAAAAGTTAAGTCCGTTTAATCTGGAGGTTTTGGATTGGCATTTTTCAGCAAAATTTTTAAACCGTTTATTCCGATTATAAAAACCCTTTAAATCCGGTAAAGGAATAGGCCCCTACACAGGTTATCTATTGTTCATTTAGGCTGAATGCTATGTATCGTGTCTTTACCACTTCGCGGCAATTACCCAATAAACTCAGGTTCATCTTCCCATTTATAAAATTCTAACTGTATACCTAGTGTACACAAGTTTCTAATATTTTTAGCTGACACTTAAATATTTTTTACAGATAATAAATATCTAACAAGCCAGTCTAATACATTTATTTTTCAAGAAATTTAGACGGTGTCTAGTTGGTATAGAAACAATTCCGACTTGTATTTGCAAAACATACGAAGCAAGGTCCCCATCGTTCGTTCTGGTTTCCGGCGCAAATCATGCCGTGAGACAGTAATCCGGGGTACTGCTCCGTTCCGTTGCACTCTTTGGAGTCCCAAACAGCCATATCCACTTGCATCAATAGTTGGTTCACGTAGTAGCCTGAAACACCAATGCAACGTTTGTTGAGATTTGAGTCAACTCAGGAGTAGGGCTTATAGCTTATTAGCATATGAGCTTATAGACATTTGAACCTATTGCTTATGACTTTTGTGCAACAGGCCTCTGGGTCAAATTACAGGTTAACCTCGATTAAGATTTGTTTGCTTAAGAACGTATCTAAAATTGAGGTGAATTTGCAGTAATTAGTATGTCACTACTGACTAGCGAATATACACTGCTTAGGCTTAGGCTTAGGCTTAGGTTTAAAACAGCTAATGCGTCTAAATAACTGCTACATCTTTTTTACAGTAGCACATGAAAAATACTTTACATTCATCAATAAACGTCAAGAAACACTGCGAAAACATCACTTCTTTTAGTTGAAACTACAGTACATCTCAAAATTAACATCATATGACTCCGGAGTCAGCATCACTGACTTCATTTTGCAGTCACTGACTGCAGTCAACCTACTGACGTCACAGGTCCAATTTACTTCCGCTAGTTTTGAAATTCATTAACTGACTCCGGAGTCAGAGTGAGTAACTGCGGAATCAGCATCACGTTAGTCATCCCTATATTTTATATGGCTTAAAAACTTTGCTTTCACATGTTTATGCGTGTAGCATATTTTGTGATAGTGATTACTAACGGGATGCTGATTCAGCAGTCACTGTCGACTCTGACACCGGAGTCAGCTAATAAAAGTCAAAACCAGAGATGCACGGGGTGAATCGGCGAGGGGGGGGGGGTGCCCGACCCCTGGCGGAAGGGGGGGTGGTCCCTAGTTTTGGCCATTTTTCGGCGACAGCCGAAAAATTTTCAGAATTTTTCGATTTGTAACTCATTTTTGGGGTACTTTTTTCGCCACGGGCGAAAATTTTTTGCAATTTTTCAACTTTTTACGCATTTTTGGGGCACTTTCTTGGCCATCAGAGGCGGGTGGGCGGTTGAGGGGGGGCGGTGCCGGATGTCTGAGGGGGGGGGGGTGCCGACCCCCATCAGGGGGGGGGGGGGGGGATTACCCCCCCCCACCCCCCCTATGTGCATCTATGGTCAAAACTACCGGAAGTAACACTGAATATTGACTGCAGTCAGTGACTGCAAACTGAAGTCAGTGACGATGACTCCGGAGTCATATGATGTTAATTTTGAGCTGTACTGTATTTGATACATAATTTTCCGTAGTAAATCTCGCATTAATTTACTCTACGCAGTAATAATTAATTAATTAAGTAATTAAGTAAATAAAATGCTAAAGTAATTAAGTATTAATTAATAAACTAGTTAAGTAATTAAGTAATAAAGTAATTAATTAATTAATAAATAACATAATCTCAGTGCCTACCTCCCGGCATAACATATCCCCATCCGGCAGTGACACACCAAGACCCTGAAGGGGTAGGGGTCTCGGGTAGGCAAGCGGCCCCCACATTCGACCCCGTAGAATTGCTCAAATGCAGGGGGGTGTCGAATTCAACAAGCATCACGTCGTTATCTGCCAGGAGGGTGCGAAATTTATAGCTCGGGTGGGTCCAGAAGCGTTTCACAGTCCGCATGATGACTTGATCGTTTTCTGGTGTAGGTTTAGCGCTGCCGGCTATAAACTTCCACTCAAAGGAATGTGGATCACTAGAAAATATATAAAAAATTTGTAAGATAGCGTTAGGCAATTGCGAAAAATTGTTTGAAATGAACATTGTGCCTCTTTTTATATCCAAGGCAAATTCACTTTAAACTAAAATTCCAGCGTGAGTTTAAAGTGGATGTTCCTCTACGGAAGATGATGCATACTCACTCACTCTCACTCAGTGCAGAGTGTGCGTATTACTGAAGAATTTCCTATGTATGTGATACAGTGCCGACCAAAATTGCTTGCTGCAGACTGCGGAATCAAGGCGTAGTCGGAGTCTCAAGAAATCGGACTCAAGAAGTAATAATATACTACATACATACTTCGCCTCCGAAATCTAGTGACTTTGAATCCGGAAAAAAAATTATACAGGTGTTGCACTAAAGTCTGACCAAAAAATGCTAGACCCTGAAGGGGTAGTAATTTTTAATGAAAAAGTAGGCTATGCATCGGTTGAAATGACTGTGGCTATATGTAGGTTGTCGTATCATATCATAATCATATCACACAAAACTAATTTAGATCCAATTCGTTCAACCCATGTTACTTTAGTCCACAAACATTAAAAAAACCTACGTTCGTCTGACGCAAAGTGACGAAGTGACCGCCCATCTTGGTGCTAGAATCGTTGCGGTACAAGCCCATTTTCTGGTGGGGTGGTACAATACTCCGATACTCGGCCATTCCTTATCCAGAGCCGGTTCCCCCCCAACCATGCGCCGACGCCGGAACCCCCCCGGAGAAATAGTGGTCTCAGAATTACCGCACCCAAATTGTTCGCATTCGAGTTGAACTATGGACTTAGATTCGCACTTTTCGGGTACATCAGCGACGAGCAAAAACTGCAAGCTATTCCCAGATTTGGCTGGAGCTAGCCCGGATTTCAAGAACATGAACTGGTCGTATTTAATGGAGTCTTCGGGCGGCGGTTGGAAACTTTGGTAGGAAATCGAGCCTGCGAAGCCGAGTTGCGCACAAGTGAGATCGCTCAACTCTTTGGACCAGTGATCGGAGCAAACTGGAAATTTCTGGGAACTTGAATCAGCGTGTTTTGCTAGCAGCGTCATTTTGGCATCAATTTCGACTGAAATAAATACTAATAATAAATAATTATAAACTTTAAAACCATTTCAAAAAATTTCAACATGTTCGTAATGATGCAATCGGTTTACCAGTAAATTTTTTATTTAACTGCAAAAATTTTGAATAACAATTATAAGAATATAAGAATTACTTATTGTAATAGTTTAATAACATACTATCAGTCGAAACTGCATCCAAAATTAGGTACTTAATTATTAATTATTAAGCAAAAATAATAAATACCGCAATTCCATTCGTCTGATCCGTCCGCACATTGAGTGATACCGTCACAAACTTGGAGGGAATCTACGCAGCCACCAGCCTTGCATTGGAAATCAGACAGACCGCATTCTGAAACGAAATAATGGGCTATTAAATTATTGAAAAGTTATAAATTAATTAAAGTTTCAGTGACAAAAGTCTTGTCTTGTGTAGCTCACTGTAAATTGGCAGCATATTTATATACATACCTACATTAGCTTGAACATACAAAATATTTTTCTGCGTTTTTCATACAAGAGTCCAATTTGGTCTAATTTAGTCTAATATCAGACATTTAGTTAGACAAAGTCGAACAGACAAGTCCTACCGCAATTAAGTTCATCCTCTCCCTTGGCGCAATCGACGACCCCATTACATCGCCACCCAGCAGAAATACACCATCCCTCGTGGCACATAAATTGGTCTTCCGAGCATTTGGTGGCTGAAAGAAGTATACTGGTTAAGGGGGGGGGTTACCCAAGTCAAAAATCAAAGTTCTCCAATTTTGCTTAATTTCGCATATGTTACCTCGCCAAGGCAACTCTACCTCAGATAAGAACAATTAAGCTTGAAGGTGGAGTTTTGGTTCAGTGCGTTCGTCAGTGCATGTAATTTACAAATGCGCGAAAAGCCTAAAAGTAGCCCTTAGTTGGACAGTTCTAGCACAAACCACATCACGCCAATCAGGCTGAAACTTGGCATAGTAGTAGCCCACATGCATGCGCCAAATCATGTGATCAGGATTTTTGATAAGTAATTTTAAATCAAAAATCGAGGGCGAAATGTAAAACAATGGCTGTTTTTTGGGCCCGCCAAATTTGAGTGATTTTACATTTGACGTCACTGCTCAAGGTATGGGCAAAAATTTAAAAAATGGATCATGGAGGTTGAGATATGACATTAGGCTATCGAATTTGTGTAGAAAAAAGTTACGTCAGTATTAACAAAAACTTAGAGTAAAGAGCGCTTTGTGACCACAAAGAACGTTTTTTGCGCCTATGATTTACACGTAAAATTGAACTTTTGGGAATTGGGAGCCCCTGGTAAAAAATTGGCAAAAACATTGGTTCCAATTTGTTACATCTGCGATGCGACTTTTTTGGGGCTACATTGTGTGGAAATTTGAAGCTAATCGGAGAACCTAAAATTTTCACTTTTACAGGTAGCCCCCCCCCCCCGCCCTTAAACTGGCAATGGGAAAAGCGTCATACTCTTCTCTATTATGTACACTTGGTTCAATCAGTATATATCTGTAGGCTTTATCACGTACATTATCTGCTGTTATGTACTTACAGGAGATGTGGGTTCTCATTTACACAGTTTTAATCTGCAGCTTTGTACTTTTAGTTTAGATTTAGTTTACCTAGCTTATTTTATTGAAAGACTATTAACAACGCTATGCATGCTGATCTGATAATCACCTAGCTATGTAGTTTAGTCCAATGAATCCGGTAAAATGAGTAACTGAACGATTTCTGAGAATTTTTTACAAGTTTACATATATTAAACAACAATCGTAGTACAAATACCAAAACCTACAGCAGTTATATTCTTCGGTGTGATCAGGACAATCGATTTCCCCATCACAGACCCACTCGTGCGGGATGCAATATCCACTGGGGCAACGATATTCGTACGATTGACACTGGAAACTATCTGTAAAAAATGAAATAAATAGATAAGAAATAAAAGAAAATAAAAAATAAAAATTAAATAAATTAAGGAAAGATATGAAATTAATTTAGTCAGTAAACATTTAAAAAACATCATAATAAAATTGTATTAAGCTGACTATGTATGTAAATGCTAGAATACGAATTGTTGTTTTCTTTTTGAACAAATGATATATACATTGATATTACAAAACGAGTAGTACTTGTACTTGTACTAGTATTACAATTACCAAGAGTACATATGTAATACTGTCTCACTCTTTATAGAAGAAGAGTGAGACACTCTCCAGCCTGCCTGTGTTATAGCGCAGGCAGATGCGCTGGTCGTTTTGAAGCCACATGTTGCCGTTTTATGCAACATGTGGTTAGCCAATTAGAAGCGAGCTTTGCTTCTGATTGGCTAGACGCCTCTGCACGAGCTCCAATCAGCACACTGGCCGCCATTACAGCCATTGCGGTGTTAAATTTTGCCATTATCGTTCGGGTTGGGGGGTTTTTTGTTTTTTTTTGCCCCGAATTGTGTTTTGCCTACATTTTTATCACCGTTTTCATGGATTATCGCTAGTATGCGTAAGTTAAATGTGTTTTTTTGACAATTTTCAGGCAATAGCACGTGAGGCCGCCTGTGTGCTGATTGGAGCTCGTGCAGAGGCGTCTAGCCAATCAGAAGCAAAGCTCGCTTGTGATTGGCTAGCCACATGTTGCATTGAACGGCAACATGTGGCTTCAAAACGACCAGCGCATCTGCCTCCGCTATAACACAGGCAGAAAGGAGAGTGTCTCACTTTTCTTCTATAAAGAGTGAGACACTAATATGTACTATTCCAATTACTCATATAGTAATGGGTACTTATGGCTAACATTTCCATGCGCCTGTGTAGTATGACTACTGTTGTTACTCAGTAATTTGTTACTATAATGCTAAATCCGCATAAAACTCAACTAATCCGTTAAATCTATTTACACTGCTAAATTTTCTTAATTTCTAAAACGGATTAAAAAGATTAACGTACATTTGCTTTGTTGAGATACATACATAGACTTACAAAATTTTGTGCCCGAACAAGAGGTGACAACAACTATTTGCAATGCCACGTTTTGCATAAATTAATAGTCAAAGTCATGAGTAATCGGCAAAACAAATGTTATCTAATCCGTTTAATCCAGTTTAGGAAGTGATCCTAAGTAACCCACCACAATCAGTTTCGTCGGACCCATCTGAACACTCGGGCAGTCCGTTACAGACTTTGGCTAGCGAAAGACAATCACCATTTGCGCATTTAAAGTTGCCGTAGCACTTCAGGATATCTGAAAAAATAAAAAAAACTTCAACATTATGAAAACTTGTTTTGGCACTAGCTGGTTTTTTTGCTAATCAAAATAGTTGTGCTGTAGGTAATAACTTGTTTAAAATTATTCTAAATATAAGTAAAATAAACCAATAGTGAAATATCGTGACTATTTCGTAATTTTACCGACTGAACGGACATACGGCTGTAAGTATGAATTTACCCATAGAAACGTCATGACAGAGACAAGAATAAAGGTCAAGTATGAACCGGGCTTTACTGTCGACCAAGAGCCCATTCCTTTACCGGATTTACCGGATTAATTTTAATCGGACTAAACGGTTTGAAAAATAAGCTAAAAAATGCCATACCAAAACCTCCGCATCAAACGGACTTAACTTTTAGCGCGCTGCTTTTTAATCAGACTGAACGGACCTATGTAACTATGCACGCTAAGTGTGCATGTTAAATCCGTTTAGTTCAGTGGTAGTTTTGGAATGGAGTCAGACTAAAATTAAACCGCTGACTTATTTTAACTCGTTTAGTCCGTTTAATCCGGTAAAGGAATAGGCCCCAAGTTTAGACCTACCACAGAACTGTTCGTCCGACCCGTCAGAGCAGTCTTGTATACCGTCGCAGCGTTCCCACTGGTACAAACACGGCACACGACTCACGCCTCCGTTCTCGCACTTGAATTGGTCTGAAATAGAGTTTGGCGTTGAGTACAAACGCCTGATTTTGCATTTTGTTACAATTGTAAGATTGGCTAAATTCTAATTTCTTATTTCGCTGGTGGCAACGGACAAATCAGATTGGCTGAATCCTTATTTCTCTAGTGCCAACTAACACTGAATATTAGCAAATTGTTCATTGCATAGGCTTCCTGTGTTAATGAAAATAAAACGTATATATAAAATTAATAAATCAATGATCAATGAAATTTACGAAAAATACAAAATTAAGTATTATAAAACAACACACAAATTTGGTATCTAAAAATGGTAAAAACCAACCTTCTTCACATTTGTAATCTTTAGGATAAACAGGCAACCACGTAGTCGCAGCTGTCGTAGTAGCATCTGTAGTAGTAGTAGTAGTAGTAGTAGTACTTGTAGTTGTAGTCGTTGTTTTACTAATAGGCGGTAGAATCGGTCCCAGGGTTTTCAATTTCGGGGCAAATCTTGTATCATTAGGTCGGTCGGTTACGGTACTTAGTTTAGGACTAGTATTAGGTTTAGGCTTAGGCTTAGGACTAGGCGTATAAGTAGGCTCCGGCACTCCTGTGACTATCGCCACCTTAGGTTTAGGTTTAGGTTTGTTGGTTGTTGGTTTGGTTGGTATAAGTCTAGTCATGGCTAGATCGTGAAAGGTTTGGGCCACTTCGGTGGGGTAAATTAATCTGGGCTGGCTCGCTAGCAATTCCTGGACGCCCAGAATGATTGATTCGGTTGTGGGCAGATCCGGTGATTTTGTGGAATTATCTGTGAGCAAATATCGAAAGCCTGAAACAAAAAAGATTATTTCACGGATTAATAACTTTAAATTTAATTATATATTAATTGATTAGTTTAGTAAGTAACTGTTCTAATCGCACTACTCAGAGCTTTGAACAGAAACTAAGGAACAGTCAACAAGAAAATCCCAATTGGTTTCGACAGGTCAAACTTTATACGATTGTCTAGAAAGAAAGTTAGTAAAAAATAAAAAAGTTCGCACTGGAACTTATCTTTTCAAAAACTGTTCTTCTTTATTTTTTGCTGTAAAAAAATAAACTACTACATACATACTCATACCAAATAGTACATACTGTAACTACCCAGCAACATACCGTAGTAACAGTGCTGATCAGAATTAACTACCTATACCTAATGTTGTAGTCAGTGTCATAGGTATAGGTAGTTAATTCTGATGGGTACAAAATAGCAGTTAACCTATATGTAGGTAGTTTAGTTGCAGAATCATTAATGTCTGGGTTGAACCAGTGAAGCTCACCAACGATGGCACCAATGCCGAAAAAGACGAGGGCGATAATCAGGACTAGAATGACGATGGCAGCAAGCCGACAGTGTTTGGCGACAACCGTGGGGTCCCGGCCGGGGTAGGGGAAACCAGACAGCTCTCTGAAACAAAACACATTGTGTAACTAAGTGTAACACGTGTAAATACTGGTTAGTAAACTAGTGTAACATATGTAGCTACCTACTGTTAAAGCTCTCTGAACAAAGTAGATTGTGTAACTAGGTGTAACATGTGTAACTACTATTAAAATAGTAACTAATGTAACATGTGTAACTACTGTAAAAATAGTAACTAGTGTAACATGTGTAACTACTGTTAATATAGTAACTAGTGTCACATGTGTAACTACTGTTAAAATAGTAACTACAGTTAAAAAACTAACTAATGTAACATGTGTAACTACTTGTTGGGAATCTAGTGTAACTTGTGTAACTACTGGGTGGTAAACTAGTGTAACATGTGTAACTACTGTTAAAAGAGTAACTGTAGTGTCACATGTGTAACTACTTGTTGGAAATCTACTGTAACATTGTAACATGTGTAACTACTTGTTGGAAATCTAGTGTAACATTGTAACATGTGTAACTACTTGTTGGAAATCTACTCTAACATTGTAACATGTGTAACTACTTGTTGGAAATCTAGTGTAACATTGTAACATGTGTAACTACTTGTTGGAAATCTAGTGTAACATTGTAACATGTGTAACTACTTGTTGGAAATCTACTCTAACATTGTAACATGTGTAACTACTTGTTGGAAATCTAGTGTAACATTGTAACATGTGTAACTACTTGTTGGAACTCTAGTGTAACATTGTAACATGTGTAACTACTGGTTGGTAATCTGGTGTAACTTGTGTAACCACTGGATGGTATACTAGTGTAACATGTGTAGCTACTATATGGTAATCTAGTGTAACTTGTGTAACTACTGGGTGGTAAACTAGTGTAACATGTGTAACTACTGTTAAAAGAGTAACTGTAGTGTCACATGTGTAACTACTTGTTGGAAATCTACTGTAACATTTTAACATGTGTAACTACTTGTTGGAAATCTAGTGTAACATTGTAACATGTATAACTACTTGTTGGAAATCTAGTGTAACATTGTAACATGTGTAACTACTTGTTGGAAATCTAGTGTAACATTGTAACATGTGTAACTACTGATTGGTAATCTAGTGTAACATGTGTAACTACTGGTTGATGAACTAGTGTACAATGAGTAACGACTGGTTGATAAACTAGTGTAACATGATTAACTACTGTTAATTGAGTAACTAACTGGTGTAGCATGTATGAACAGCGATATTTCACATTTCTCTCATACGTTCTTTCTTATGTAATGTATGTACCTATATTTCTCACTTTTTACATTTCCCGTACATTCTTTTATTACAAAGAAAATAAGCAGAAATCGGGTAACAATTTTTCATGAAATCAAGCTGTTTGTGTAAAATCTATTCAGACAATAGAACTCGAATCTCTAGGGGTTTGAGAAAGTTCGTTCACATGCAATTTTGACAAGAAAACTTTAATAAAACTTTCTTACAACTCATCTTTAGCAAGTCAATTACTATACAAATAATATGCTAGACTGTTATGCATTTTAAAACTCCAAGGACGAGCCGAACTTTACAGGAGAGGGAATATAGAAAAAATAGAATAATAAAAATAAAGAAACAAATATTTTTTCAAAAATCTGTTTTTTAAAATTATAGTTCAACACTTAAAGATTAAAGAGAATAGATTTTATTAATATTAATTATTAGAATTTAATGTGCTTTCATTAAAAATTTGTCGAAGATGGATCATTTTTATGAAAGTTATTTTGAAGTCTATTTTCACACTCGGCCAAGCCTATAAAGATTCCTCTAACAATGAGTCAGTAATAAAAGGGAAAAATGCACTCATTGGGAATCGAACAAAGCCTAATAACCGCATAAAGGCATAGTCTCTGAGGTCAATTTAAAACCGAAATGGGTTACAAATAAATTTTGTTGAAAATATTGAAAAACACTGATTTTTTTATAGTTTATTAATACTGTGATCTGCAAGTGCTTGCAAACAGATTTATACTTGTCCCTAAGTTTATCCGTTTGTCCGTAAAGTTCGGTTTCCACTAGAGAAAAAAAAAATAAGGATTCAGATCAAAATTTTTGCCGGCCATTCTGATTGGCTACCGTCCACCAACTTAAAATTAATTCGTACTTGTCCATGTCTGGAAAATAAGTCCGTAATTTAATTTCTAAAACTGAAAATTAATTTTTCGTTTTTATGTTATCTATGTAATAGTTGATCAGAAAAAAGGCATTCATACATAGTTTTTCAATTTTTTAGAAAATGATCAAAAGTTTTGCTTACGGAAAAACTCATACTTACGGGAAATAACTGTGCTGTATATTTTCGTAATTCATTGATTTAACCATATATTACGAAACGAACAAAAATTGCGGACAAGTATAGACAAAATTTAGTCCTTTTAATGACTTAACTACCAGTTACGTAAGTACAATTTAGTGTGTGAATTAAGGTCACGGTAAAGGTCACGCTAATTTAACATTAAATGATCGTTTTCCAATTAACTAAGGTGTTTCTGAAAATACGTGATTAGAATTTTGAGGAATATGGACTAAATAAAATTAAGGGGGAACTTTAAGGATCCATACATTACTTTTAATTTATTTTTAATAAAAATAAATTTGATTACATGTATTCGATTTTTGGAACAAATTTTAATGCACATAATAATATTTAATTTTGTGTTTACCTACATTTAGTCCCAATTTCACAACAAAATTTGAACAAATTTTTTTTTATAGATTTGAAAATCATTCATTTTCACACTATCTCCTCAAATTTACAGTCCAGACCTTTCTTAACCTTTGACCCTAAGATTAATGACCCTAGCAGACAAGATAATTGCAGTCATTTTGCTAGTGTAATAAATAGGTTAATATAGTGGGTAACATAAATAAGCATCAAAACAACCATTCAAAAAATTTATCCTACATAGGTAATTTTTTCATAACGTTTCAGATTTAAGTTTTAATATAAAAAAATAATTTAAATTTTTATGCTTCAGTCAAAATCGACACCAATAGATAGTAGCCAGATATATATATGTACGTCGTTTACTACTAAACTTTAACAGTACCTACTCTTAAACCATGCGAAATTACAGAAAACCTTTAGGCTAAAAATTCTTTAACAGTCTCAGACGCCTGAATACAAGTTGTAAACACCAACTTAATCATATTTCGAAATTACCCAGCCGAAGAATTAAAGTATGCTCTCGCAGTAGATTAGAAAAGATTACTAGTCCATCGAAATAAGATCAAAAGTTGGTATTGAAATTTGCTGGGTCGTAGTTGAATTAATTCCGTAAAAACTATCTACAAAAAGCCCAAAGCAAGCTAGATTTTTAATGTATTGACTTCAGAATTAACAATCTGGCCAATCAAAATCCGCTGTAGCTATCAGCGGACCAATCAGAATTGACTGAAACGTTAGTTCTGAATTCGCTCATAAATTTTTTGAACTCAAAATTCAAGTTTACAAAAGTGAAACTCACATCAAAATATGTTCAAGGTAACCAAAATAAATGAAAATAACGTACCGGCTTGCTTGTGGTTTAAAATCTTTATGAAAATACATGGCAATATAGAAATTACTTAAATTCTGAAATCTTAAAGTTGAAATTTAGATTAAATCAAGAGTACATTATAGGAAGAGTGTGACACTGGCCACGTTTGTGGCCTAGCAGCGCGGACATGCTGCGACCATTATCTCCCGAAAAAGGCCACAACTGTGGGGGGGGTACCCCCCTACACGAATGAAGGCATAGCCCTCAATTGTGGGGGGGACCCCCCCCACAAATCAGGCCATAGGTCTCAAACGTGGGGGGGACCCCCCCCCCCCACAAATGAGGGTACACCCTCTATACCCTCAAAAGTGGGGGGGGACCCCCCCACGTTTGGTGCAACCTAAAAAATGCCCCGAGACGCTCCGCCGCCACTTTTTAAGGTAAAATTTCGTTCCTGGGAGTATTTTGAAGTGCTGAACACGAATCCGGGGTCCATTTTTGCCTGGAGCCCTCGTGGACCCCGCCAAGCCCCCTTCTCAAGGGTACCATGTTTTAGGGGGCCAAAGGGGTCAAATTTTCGAAATTGACATTTTGCTGTTTCTCGGGGTCATTTGAGCCCCTGAACATAAATCTGAGGTCTACTTTTGCCTAGGACGCTCCTGGGCCCCCTGTGACCCCCTCCGGGTATCCCCTCTATGAGGTCCTAAGGCGTGAAATTTTCGAAACTGAGATTTTGGCAGCGTTAGGTGTAGTATGATCCGCGGAACACAAACTTTAGGTCCATTTTTGCCTCGCACCGTGTTGGACTTTACTACAGCGGCTACAGTAAGGGGTTGTGTGCCAAGGATGGAGTATCTTTTGCTGAGAATGGAGGGTCCACTGGTTAAAATGGAGGGTCCTGTGCCTAAAAAAGAGAGTCCTCTGTTTAGAATAGAGGGTCCTTCGCCTAGAATAGAGGGTCCTTCGCCTAGAATAGAGGGTCCTCTGGCTAGAATAGAGGGTCCGACTTACAACTCGGCAACCCGTTGTGGCCTAAAGTTATGATGTCAAGAGAAATCAAGTGGTGCCAAAATTACGAAAAACGGTTCAGTAAATTTATAATTTCGGACTGTTGGGTGAATAAAAGAAAAAACCAAAAATTTACTTGTTTGGACTTCAAGGATCAGAATATTCAGAAACACAAAAAACCCTTAGAATGCGCTTATCACCAAAAAAACTGTTAAAAAATTTTTCTACCGTAAGAATTGTACGTAACTACACACATATCTGTAGTTCTGTACCAAAGCCTGGTAAAAATCTGCTGCCTAGAGGGTGTAGCGAATAGTAGTATGGAAAAGAAAGCCGCCTAACATATTTGAGTCCAAGAGGATCCTAAACGGAAGTGGACTCCGGATGTGTTCAGGGGCCAAAATAACACTTACACATGAAATATTTCGATTTTTGAAAAAATGACCCCAAGTTGGTACTGTAGCCCGTGGGGGTCAACTGGGTCCGCGGTGACAAAAATGAGCCCCAGATTCGAGTTCAGCACCTTAAAATACCCCTAGGAACAAAATTTTACCTCAAAAAGTGGCGGCGGGGCGTCTCCGTGGCATTTTTTAGGTTGCACCAAACGTGGGGGGGTCCCCCCCACATTTGAGGGTATACCCTCATTTGTGGGGGGGGGTCCCCCCCCAATTTGAGACCTATGGTCTTTTTGGGGAGATAATGGTCGCAGCATGTCCGCGGCGGCCAAGCTGGGGTGCAGAAGAGTGGCATACTCTTCTTATTATGCACTCTTGATTAAATGGATTCAAGGAAATTTATTGGAATTTTTCAAAGTTAGATTGAAATGAAAATGAAAAGCATTTAAAAAAACACAGCCATAAGGTTCGTTGACTTGGCTTTTTTGTCCATGTCTGAAAATTTTGTAAGATCCCAATCTCTTGGCGAAGGCCCTTCGCGAATTCGCCAACATTAATTTAATATCGCGAAGGCAAGCATATTATGTAGTAGCTATGTAGTAAAGCTACAGCCAAGTCTATTATATGCGTGAAATACATATGCTACCTGCGTTAACGCTTACGGTGCAATCAGGCTGGCCCTATGTCCTTCGAAAGAATGAGAAAATAACACTACATATTTATGCTCGGGAAATATTCGCGAAGATGCAAAGGGTCGCATCGTTTTCGTGAAAATTGACCCTCTAGTTATGGTCGGGACTGTAGTAGACATTAACTATAAACGAATAACTGCGTATTGTAACAAAAAAGTGAAAGTTGTAAACAAAAAAACTGACGATTTCATTCTACCACGAAAGAAATGAATAAAAACACCGATCAAGCCAATAAAATTAATAGTTTTCGGTGGAACCGACCCTTATTTATTACTCTGAAACCCTAAACAGGCCTTACGGACAAAAGGACTACCCTAAGCCCGGTTCATATTTGTCCTTAAGAGCATAGGGACAGGGACAAGGACAATTTTCGGCCAACTGATCAGAAGCATAGGCTTAATCGTTTTGTCTAATTTTTTGTATACGAACTGAACTTAACGTTAAAATTATTTATTAAGAAATAATGGCTATTTGTAGTCCGTTAGTTTTGTGGGAATAGCTTAGGGACAAATTGACAGGGTAAGGACAAGTATGAACCGGGCTCTTTGAGAAACTGATCAAGAAATAAAACAGCGACAAATTTAGAAAAAGCTGAACTTTCAAGTTTACTGTTAGAAAGTGTACAAATTGCAACTTATTTCTGAATGTCTGTGTAAAACACTCAAAAGAAAACTCTTAAAAATAACTAAACGAAGTTTTATAAAACGTAATTGCTAATAGTCATTGAAAAGTTGTTACAATTACGTTTTCTGAATTTTAAAATTATAAAACAATTTTTATACATGTACTACAATATGTCGTGTCCTATACCTATGTATGTAATTTTAAAAATTTAAATATAAGTAAAATTTCAAACATAAGTAAATATAACTTCAAAAAACAAAAACAACCAAAAACAAAGATACATACAGTTGTAAATTTTCAATTCAAATAGGTATATCAAGTATCACAATTTTAGTTTAAGCAAACACTCAAGTTTCACAAGCAACTGATCCTTCGAACATGAAACAAGCTGAGAGTGACTTTGAAAACAAAAACAAAAATAAAAAAGGTAAACAAGAATTTCCGAAATTCAGGGGATAAAAAATAAGAAAACATCGGAGAGTTTCAGGCAAAAATTTTTTCTGGTAGGGGGCGAAGTATTTGAACAGTTACGATATAAAAAAGCTTATCAACACTTCTGAAATAAATATAATAAAATTATTAAATTAATTTATTTTTAAAAAACTTTTTACATAACGGGCTATTTTGTGAAACTGAGTTCCTCAAAAAATTTTTTTACAAAACACTGCAATTCTATTCACATACATTAAGGAAAAATTTGCCGCATCCCCCTTCCCCCAAATAAAAGCTACCTCCAAAAGTGCGGATTACAGTTTAAAGCTAACAGCAAACAACATACTTGAGCAGCTTACCGTAATTTTTTCATCTGCGGAGATTTTGTAATGCAATCGTAGATAGGTTGATAGAAATTGAAAATTCCATGACAATTTTCCGAAGTTTCCGAAGAATTTGGGGGCATTTTTTGTCCCTCACAAGTTTCAATGCGAAGTCCAAGCTTATTTCGCGAGTTTTTCACAGTTTCTGAAGATGCCGTTTGCATAGCTATTGAGTGTTCACGCTTTTCATTGTTAGCTGCAGCTGTGAAATAAGTGCCGTATAATTGATTCGTGATTACTTGCATTACGATGGCGTTTAAATTTTCATACGTAAGACTGTTAGACAAGGGTACCCCCCGCTCAGTTTTTAGCAGGTCCCCTGCGTTTAGTTCTACAGGGTCAAGAAAACAGGTGCAGTTTTGACAACTGGAGGGGTTGTGCGGAAATTCGGGGGGTGGTTCGATTCTGGGTCGCTTGAATGAGACTGTTTTTGGCCCGGCATAAACTCCTGGATTAGCGTAGGTGTGGCTGACCGGGCGAGAGTATACGGTAGAAATCCCTTCTGAACTGCTACTTAACGCTGATTGGTCGGAATCGACCAACGGATTATGGTAGCAGGATTTGCCAGAATCAATGATTGGATTACGATAGTTTCGATCTGATTGGTCGAAATCGGTTATGGGATTACGGTAGTCTTGATTTGATTGGTCAAAATCGGTCACGGGATTCCCGTAGTCTCGATTTGATTGGTCGAAAACAGGCATGGGATTACGGTAGCAGGCTGGATCTAGGATATCTGGGACGCGGGAAATCTGCGACGGGCTGGGAGACTGCAAGTCCTCTGATCCGCTAGTGGGAGGTTCGGTTTCTGTGGGACTGGAAGTGGGAACATTTTGGTAACCGTGATGCAACAGGGCCATATTCCCGCTTTTGATCGACAGATTCCGGCGATTAATCTATAAAAAAAGGACAAAAAATAACTTTAGTGGATTTGGTTCGGTTAAAAAACTAAAACCCAGGGCCAAATATGTACAAAACAGATTTAACTGCAAATATGTCTGTGTAATTTTTATGATTTTTATGAACAACAAAACTCCATGTAGCTTCAAAGGCAATTTCATGAATTTGGCTTATCAAATAGTATTTTAATGCATTCGGCTTTCTGGACTCAATTAAACCTACAAGTTCTTTTCCAATAGCAGTTCATCAAATTTTAAATCTGAGATTTAATAATATCAAAAGCAAAATGATAAGAAAACTAAATTTTCCGGTCGATAATATCTGTGAGTCATAAAAACAATTCAGTAACAGATTTTGCAGTAAAACAGGTGGTTAAAAATACCCTTGAGATTTGGTAATTTTAAAATTTCAGAATTGGGAGTTTTAAAATAATAAACAAATCAACTACAATCATATTAACATTACAGTAATGTTGTTAATTGGCGTGACTGTATTTCCGGTAGAAGTAAAGCCAAAAATTAAAGTTTGCCAAAAAACCACATTTTGACATTGGTTGACATAAAATTTTTATGCGGATTATTTTACGGACGTCGGACAATAATAAACTGTTAGTAAATAAATTGATTAACAAAATTATAAGTAATGAATAAAATTATACATTAATGTAGATTAACGGTTTAGATAGTAAAGTTAGTAGAAAACACGTTACTTAATTTTAGTCCGGTGACTCAAATTAAGCAACGGACTTATTTTAACTCGTTTAGTTTATCATTCATTCCGAAACCTCAGATTAAATAAAGTATATCCTCTAGTCGTTTGATTCTGTAAAAAAATTCAGTACCCTATGGAAAATAAAAAACGTACCGAAAACAGTAACGGAAAATCTATGGAAAATACCTTTCTAGCTCCACAGTCGTGTGTAATGGTATCAGGCAAAATAATTGGCAAAGTCGCGTAATAATTATCAAATCCTGGACTGTGATCGTCCAAAAGTTGCAAACAACTCGATTCCGAATCTGATGTTGCAGGAGTAGTCAAATTGGACTGTGCCCCGCAGCGATTATAAAATCTGTGTTTTAACATGACGCAAAATTCAAAATGGGTAATTGTAAATTTTAAAATTTCCTTATTGTTTTCTGCGAAATCAACAGAGAGAGTTTGAGAAACTCTCAGCACGAATTTAAAGTGAATCTACTAACTCGGCTGGATATTAGAGTTATTTCTTTAACTTTCTTTCTTAAGTATCACCGCAGACTAACCCCTTATTATCCCTGACTTTGGAACTACAATAGTCTATTGAGTTCATTTTTAAGGGTGAAACGGTTTTAAAATTATTTTAAAATTTTAATTATTATTTTAAAATTACTAATTATATTCCATTACATACAGTCTGCAGACTAATAATTTTAAAAAATATAAAAATTTGTATAAATTATTTTAAATTTTAAAATCTAATTATAAATTTTTTTCCGATTTACCCCTGAATTGAGAGAATTTTCTTTTAGACCATTGTGAAAATAAATTACTTCGCTCTTGGACAGTTATGTACCAAATTAGTAGTCAAGGACAAAAATAGAGGAGTTAAGTGACTCAAAATGAAACCGAGGTTAACCCAAAAATTCGGATTAATTTTAATATACATATATTAAACAGTCAGTTTTAAAAATGAAATCGTATAAATTTGTCACTTGAGCAACATAAATCTTCTAAATTTAGAAACTAATAAAAACTTATTTTTAAAAATTCAGTTTCACTTTATTGTACTTAAAAAATAAAATTAAAACCCCCTGTGAATTTTCCATTGGTCAGTCACTTTTATAGATGCCGAGTGAATTTAGTGTACTAGCAAAATGATGCTTTAAATTAGTCTTCATAGAAAAATTCACTAGTTTATTTTCAGAGAAAATGTGGCAGTAAAAGTGCCTTAAAAAAGAAAAAAGTTTTTTATTAAAAAGAAAAAAGTTTTTTGGGGTAGTACCAAACTTATATATTTTCCAGTTAAATTTTATCCGTTGTACTTTTAGCTTTAATCAATTTATACTATTAGATATTTTGTGAGTTTTCAACGGCTTCGCCCGGGAATACTTTAACGTTGGGTCTAGACTTGTATACAATGGTTGTACCAAACCACCTATTGCAGCCTAACTAAACAAGCAGGCCAAAAAGAAGGCAAGGTTCCTTCGCTGAGTGAAAATTCTACTTAATTTACCCATGGGTTTTCAGCTTCGCTTTGACTTGTGTGTATTTCCATGCATTGAATGCACTAATATGCCTGTGAGCATTTGATTTTTGTTCCTTCTAGAGAAGGAACTATTGTTTTTAAATTAATTGCACATAGCGTTTAACGCTACTGAGCAGGCTGCATAGCCAGTATGTTTTACGTGTATTTTCAGCTTGGGAGCTGGCTGCTGATTTTTGTCTGCGTATAAGCAGAAAAATCAATAATCGATGTACACTGCTGTAACAATGTATATACTTTTTCAAACTCGGCACCGGGATGTTTCACCAGCAGTATATAAGAGCCATTAGAAACCACTGCTTATCGCTTCTTGTTCTTAGAGCTGATTCGCTCAGCTCAGATCAAAGTGTCACTTTTGAGCCAAATGGCTCGTGCAGCGGGATGCTTAACATCCTGCAGCACTTTTTTGTACGCACTACGTATTTAGATTAAGTAAGAATAGGAGCTAGTTATAAAGTAGAGTAAGATATATACGAAGTATAGCTTACGGTATGTATGGAATAGAGAACCAATTCATTTAAACCTGAAAGGTAGACACCGGGGAAGGAACCTTGCCCCTTTTGGGGCCTACTTGTTTCATTGTTGAAATCACACTATAAATTCAACCATTTTCTCGAATAATCATGCCATAGTTGCTGGAACTGCTCGTGATTACAGCACGCAGTCGCATATTTGACAAAGAAAACTCCTGTCAAAACAGTTTATGCTAACAACAAGCCCAACCTGCGGCAAAACCTTCAGTAAGTATAAAGAATTATGTTCAAGTAAGCTGACCAGCAGGTCAGCTAAAACCTGTTGTGCAGCAGATCTTATTGTAAAATGTCTATGCAAAAGTTCAATGCGTTTTTATGCAATCTTACAATAAGTTGTTTATGCAAAAACTTGAAGTAGTTTTAATTATTATCTTACAACAATAGGAATGGGTTCTTTTGATGAGTGAGAAGTGTATTCATTCTTTCATGACCAAAAATGACTACAGTTCGCAGGAAACATATGTAAGATGCTGCCAACAAAATTATCTGGTCAAATGTTGGTACTATCAAGAGTACATAATAAGGAAGAGTATGACACTCTTCCCTATCCTAGCTAATCGGCCCGGACGATGCTCCGGCCGAAATAGCCCTTTTACGCCTTGATTTCAGGGGGGGGGTACCCCCCCCCCTCGAATCAAGACATGTCTTGATTTCAGGGGGGGGGACCCCCCCTCAAATCCGGGAAGTGTCTTGATTTCAGGGGGGGGTACCCCCCCCTCGTTTCAGCACACTGCCAGCGCAAATTCGGTGGTGTCTTGATTTCAGGGGGGGTACCCCCCCCCCTCGTTTCAGCACACTGCCAGCATGAAATCTATGGTGAGCTGGTAACGTGCTGAAACGAGGGGGGGGGGGTACCCCCCCCTGAAATCAAGACATCACCGTGGCAGTGTGCTGAAACCAGGGGGGGGTACCCCCCCCCCTGAAATCAAGACACCACCGATTTCGAGCTGGCAGTCTGCTGAAACGAGGGGGGGTACCCCCCCCTGAAATCAAGACACTTCCCGGTTTTGAGGGGGGGGTCCCCCCCTGAAATCAAGACATGTCTTGATTCGAGGGGGGGGGGTACCCCCCCCCCTGAAATCAAGGCGTAAAAGCGCTATTTCGGCCGGAGCATCGTCCGGGCCGATTAGCTAGGATAGGGAAGAGTGTCATACTCTTCCCTATTATGTACTCTTGGTACTATCAGCAATGTGACACACGCGCACTATGTGACACACATGAACTAAACAAACGCACATTGACATTTTTCCAGCTTACAGTGTAACTTTTGCACTAGACAATGATGTGACGCTCGCGCAGTAGCTCTAATATGCAAAGCAAACTAACGCATAGACGTATATTGCACTACAAGCCCAGTGTATTCCGCCAGAAATCAAAATTAGAGACCTGTTGTGCTGTGGCACAACAGGAACAAGCAACAGTTTGCTGCAAAAGAAACATAGTAAAAATTTTACAGTAGTTTGTCATATTTGACAAAAAACCTGTTGCGAGCTCATTTTTTATTCCAACTTAAATCAATTATAACCAAACTGAAAAATTCTATTCTTTCGAAGATGAACATAATTTTATAGAAGACTGATGACCGGTGGAGCAAACCGCAAAAAATAACAATCCACAAAAAATAACAATCCACTTTGCCAAAGCAAAGAGCTGGATTTGATTCATACCCGAATCAAACGGGATAAAAGCGCAATAGTAGTTGCCAAATTTTTCTCCAAAAACAGATGGTAAATTTCAATTGGTGACTTGTTCATTTTCACGGAAATATAGTTGAAAAGGTAGCGAACACATACTAACAGGATACTTGTGCATACTGCATTTTAAACCATATTTATGAAAACGTGTGAGGAGCACTATTTGGCTTTATTTCCCGCCCAGCTAATTTCGCCAAGCCCAATTTTTATGCGAACATGCGCGTACGGTTACGACTACCTATGTAGGTAAAATGGCTCAGCTTACTTACTTACATATCTCACCCTGCATTGTAATATTGTAATATCATTTTTGTGCAAAACATGTTTCTTTAAAAACCAAAACAAAATTTTCTTCCAATTACAGAACTACCTGTAACAATATGTATAATATGAGCATTACTATTAGCATACTATTAGCAAAGGGTTTTCACACCCTTTGCTTGGTCCTACCGTTAAACTACCATTTTTGGGCCTGAAACTACACATGTTATTCAGATACAAAAGAAACTTTTGCATTGTTTAAAACAGAAAGTGAGAATGGTATATATTTTGACAGTTTAAAATAAAGCTTAGGCAAGAGCTTCAAAAAAATGCCAGATTTCTTTAAAATTTTAAACTAACTAAAGTGACTAACAGATTGGTAAAATTGTTCTTAATGAAGAGTTCAGATGACACAGCAATTATGTTATCTTTTAATTACAGTTCAAAGCCAGTATCGTTCAAATTTAATCATAAGATACTTTTTAGTCAGTAGTCGTATTCATTGTAGTACGTATCGCTGCTTGGCTCACTTCTTTCATTCTTTCATAAGTTAACTTTCTAGTCTTATCTTTGCCAGTCTCTACACAGCTCCCCCTTCCCAAAGTCGGCTGTTTTCACTCAGCCGAGCCAATACCACGTTGTGTCGTGAAGCCTTCCGAAGTCTTTGTCGCTCATCGGAGTAGCTGACGACATGGGGGGTCACCGAAGTGAGCTTGTAGGGACCAACCCAGGGTGAGGACAATTTTCCCGCCTTTCCAACCCTCTTGCCCCTGTCATAAACGTAAACGAAGTCCCCCCGCTGCAGTTCTTTTGGTCTTGCCTTCTGTTCATCGAAAGTCTCTTTTCGTCGAATCTGCTCTTTAACCAGTTTACAACGAACCGACTCCAGTATATCTTCGTCTGTTACAAATGCCAATTCTTTAGGAGCCTTGCCGGTTGAAGAGTGCGGTTTTAACTGATACGCGTTGACTGCTTGCACGATGTATTCGTCCCATCTTGCATAGTCCTCTTGACTTAACTTCGCAAGAACGTCAACAAATGTTCGTATCGCCCTTTCGCAGGCTCCGTTGCCCTGAGGGTGATTAGGCGTGGTAAAAGTATGATCAATATTATAGCGGCCACAAAAGGTTTCCACAATTTTTCCCTTAAAACACCGCCCTTGGTCGGTTAGCAGCCGTCGTGGTGCTCCATCGATTTTCAGGAATTCTTGCAATTTTTCAACTATCTCTGCCGAGGATAAATTATTCAAGACGTAGGCCTGCATGTATCTTGAGAATAAATCCAGGACAACTAATACGTATTTATAACCTTTGTGACTCAGCGGGAGATGCACAACATCTGCAGCAACAATGTCCCAAGGTCTTTCTGTACAAATAGGCTGCAGCCTCGGGATTTCTCTTTGACCAGCGTTTCTTTTCCTGCATACTTCGCATGCTTGCACCAACTGCTTGACGTCCGTTGCCATATTCGGCCAAAAATACTTCTGTCTTAGCATTTCCAAGACAGCTTTTCCACTGAAGTGACCTTGCTCATGCGTTTTCTCTACAATTTGCCTTCGAAGCTTCCATGGGACATATAGCCTATAGGCGGTATCTTCTTTTAGGTAGCGCAACTGTCCTACTAGAACTAATCCAAGTTCATTCAGTAGATCTTGATCTTCTTCCAACAGCGCCACTACCAGTTCACTTTCCTCAAAGTCGTGCAATGGAAGCCTGTGGATAATGTTCACGGCTCCAATTCTTGACAGACCATCCGCCAGACAATTTTCTTTACCAGGTCGATATCGCACATCGAGATTTAAAGGTCGCAAAATCTCCAGCCAACTAGCTATGCGGCTGTTTGGCGGCCGCTCCATCCAGAGTTTCATTACCGCCGTCAGTGGCTTGTGATCAACATATATAACAACAGGATGCTTTGAAATGCTGATGTAATCCCGGAATTGTTTGATAGCCCACACCAATCCGAGTGCCTCTTTTTCAATGACAGAGTATAACTGCTCAGTCTTGCTTAACGATTTCGAGGCAACGGCTATAAGTTGACCTTTTCCGCTTTCTCCTGCCCCTCTTTGGAAAAGGACCGCACCAGGACCGTATTTGCTGGCGTCTGTCTCCATAATAAAGTGCGTATCGGGGTCTTCTTTGACTTGCGCTAGCGCTGTTGATCGTGACAGCTCTTGTTTTAAACTTTCAAACGCTTGCTGATGCTTTGCTTCCCAGTTATACACAACATTTGCTTTTGTCAGGTCGTACAAAGGTCTTGCCAGCTTCGCAAAGTTTCTGATAAACTTCCGGCAGTATCCCATTGATCCTAAAAAAGTGCGTAGCTCTTTTAGGTCTTTCGGCATGGGCCATTCCAGCAATTTCGAAACTCTTTCAGGCGAAGGCAAAATTTGTCCGTACTTAAGACGATGGCCCAAATAATCCACTTCTGCAGCTGCAAACTTGCATTTTGACATCTTTAGACGTAAATGACTTCGTCGCAGTCTCTGCAGTACAACCCGCAAGTGAGTTAGATGGGTATCAAAGTCCGGACTAGCCACTATAAGGTCGTCAATATATACGCCAACAAAGTCCAAGTCGCTCAGCAAGGACGATAAATATCTTTGAAAGGTGGCAACAGCATTAGTTAGCCCGAACGGCATGACCAAAAATTCATACAAGCCGTGATGGGTAACAAACGCCGTCTTTGAAATTGATTCTTCATCCATGGGTATTTGCCAGTACCCGGACATAGCGTCCATGACAGTGAAGTACTTGGCAGTCTTACCAAGGCGCAAAAGATCGTCAATGCGAGGTGTCGGAAAAGCATCTTTGACTGTGAAATCATTTAGCTTCCGGTAGTCTATGCAAAACCGAATACTTCCGTCCTTCTTGGTCACTAAGACGACTGGACTAGCCCAAGGACTCGACGACTTCCTGATGACCTTTTCTTCTAACATCTGGTCAATTTCCTTTTCAACAACCTTCTGTTTGTGCCAGGGTAGATGTCTTGCTTTCTGCTTTATCGGACCACACGTTGTTTCTATTTTATGACGCACGCCACCAGCACGTCCGATGACATCCCCCCTTTGTTGTGCAAAGACATCCTTGAATTCGTCAAGCAACTGTTCAAGTGCAGCTTTTTGCGCATCTGACAGATCCGTGCACTCAATCAACGATTGCGTTGAATTATTGACCGGCTTTAATTGAACTTGGTTACATGCCATCACCTCTAGATAGTCGTTTTTCTGCCTCAGTGGATCTATTGCTTGAGCATATCCAACGACACAACCCGCGTTTAACGTGGAACCTCGGGCCAGCGGAACCTTCAAGACTCCGCATTCTACCCGACCCACAAAACTTGGAATACGCTCCAACATCGTTGGCGTTGGTTCAAAAAGAACATCCCTGTCTTCTCCGCCAACATCCGCCACAATGTACTTGCTCGACCTGCTCCGACGCCTGCTTCTTTTTGTCGTAACCACAGTCTGAGGTGCGACATCCACTGTCTTTTCAACGCTCACAAAGTTAGGAGCATTACTAGCATCGGTGCTATCCTGTTTCGCAGCCTGACACATCCAGACCGCATCAGGAGCTACAGCCCCTAGTCTGGCAGCATCTGACAGCGATAACAACACTTCGCTCTCCCCGTTGTTTGAGTCAACAACGACAAATTGCACTTTGCCAAACGTTCCTAACTGGGGAACTTTCACATCGACTTGAACAACAGCACAAGCTTCGGCCTTTCCCCACACACCCCTGGCTTCCACCTTGTGGGGCAGCGTCTCCGCAGGGAAATGCCGTAGAAGTGCTCCGGGCAAAACGCTGCACTCAGCTCCTGTGTCGACCACAACAGGCACGGTGCACTGGAATCCGTTCAATTCCAACGTGAGCCCTACATCAGACAGCACAGGTCGTCGGCTTTTTTGGATCGAACCCACTGTAACGTCACTGGGTTCCAAAGGACTCTGAGCACGTGCATCATCGACAGCCATTTTTCCAAGCTTTGGCGCCTTCTCTTTTCGCGTGCAGTTTCGAGCAATGTGGCCATCTTGTCCACACTTGTAGCAGGTAAAACGTTTCGGCGTCCACTTATTGTTAGTTTCTGTCTTCCCCACGAACGGTTTCGCTGACCCCGCCGTCTTGTTCCCAGTTGTTACAGGGACCCTTTTAGTCCAACCCGGCTTGTATGACTTCGAGGAATTGTCCCAGGCGAGCTTCTTGCTTTGTTTCAGTGCTTGATATTTCAGGACAGTTTCTTCTTGGATTGCACTCAGGTCTTTGTCATCGAAATCGTTAGTGAGACCCCCGAGCATCTTTTCTTTTATAGATGGCTGTAAACCATTTAACCAAACCGCCCTAAGCACAAACTTTTCGCTTTTGACCTTGTAAAACTGCTTTCGAAACCGTGTCAAATAAGCATCAATGTCTTCGTTTTTGCCTTGACGAAAATCCAGCAGCTGTAACGCCGCGGTAGTAGAACTGACAACGGGTTCGAGCAGTGGCGTCAAATGCGAAATAGCATCAGCAAAAGTCGCCCTATCCCCGCTCACCAAACTTCGAAAGCAGTCCCTTGCCCGCCCTTCAAGCAAACGTTCCAACAAAACCAAACCTGGTTCCCCACTAGCCTCGCTATAGCAGCGTACCTGTTCCGCCCATTCCTGAAATGGAATACCATCAATGTCCTCATTACCGGTAAAGACTTTGGGCGGGGGCACGTTGTACACTTGCTTTCCCATAGCTGAGAGCCGGTCGTGCAGAAGCTGGAATTGTTCTTTGTGACGCCGTTCAGCCTCTTCGCGATCACGACGAGATTCCACCAGTTGTGCTTGGAGGACTTGTACAAGAGCGGCAACATCGGGACTCAGAGCTGATGTGGCTTGAGGAGGCTGTATCGACGGTCCGGCCACCCCAGACGCCCCATCGGTAGCTTGTTCCCCGTCCGCCTCTTCCAGGACTTGATTCCGTCGATTTGGCATCATGAACACCGGGTGGAATGAAAGGAGTCCCGGGTTTCGGCACCAGTGAAGAGTTCAGATGACACAGCAATTATGTTATCTTTTAATTACAGTTCAAAGCCAGTATCGTTCAAATTTAATCATAAGATACTTTTTAGTCAGTAGTCGTATTCATTGTAGTACGTATCGCTGCTTGGCTCACTTCTTTCATTCTTTCATAAGTTAACTTTCTAGTCTTATCTTTGCCAGTCTCTACATTAAAATAAGAACGGGTTAGACCTTGTATGAATGGCTTTTCTGAGTAGTATAAGAGTCAGAAAAATTTACAAACAGTTTTTCAAAGTTCTCAAACAAACACACAAAAAATGCAATTTTTGAGCCATAAATTTACCGTAGAAGCTTGAATCAATTTCAAAATTAGCTCAAATATTTCTATCTATATTTGCAATGTCTATATCAAATTTGATTATGTCCAATCAAGTATTATTTAAATTTTTGCATAAAACGTTACGTTTAAGCAAAGAGCTGGATTTGATTCATACCAAAATCCATCGGGTTAAAACCGCATAGTTGTCATTTACTTTTTCTTCTGGAACAGTTTGTATAATTCACGTGGAGACTAGACTACCTAAGAGCTGGATTTGACTTATAGCCAAGTGATATGGCTTAGCACTGACAGTGAAACGCAAAACAATCAAATTAGGATCAGACGCATTTCGCGAACACACTCGTGTTCACGTAGATCCGCACAATTACACTGAACAAAATACAGACAAACGCACACACAACCTGCACCAAGCTGAACGTTGTATTTCAGTGTTGTAAAGAAGCCTGCTGCAAAGTTTCCACAGGCATCATCATATAATTAGACACACACGCACACACACCTATTGTTAATTTCATCACACAGCCTTACGTTTCGATCCAGGGGCATCATAAGAACCTGTTGCGGTGTGCCGCAACAGGAAAAACTGCGAATTTTTTTGCACAGTAGCATATGGGGGTCGAACCCTCGAAGTAGAATTACAACAACTTTAGGACTAGCGCTTTTGACCACTCGACTACGCTATTTCTTTGGTTCTATCGTTCTTTGGTTCTGACTATGTAGAAAAAATATGATCGTCTAGACAATCACGTGATTAGCATGTGTATTTAGTCTGAAAAATTAAAAATACGAGTTACATATTAAATCACAGAATTTTAGCAAAATGACAACTCAATACGTAGAAAAAAGGGTTATAGAGCATTATGTCATTAGAAATTGAAGACTTCAAAAAAGAGCAGTCAGTTCCCATACTGACTTTACGTGTTAATCATATGCGCCAATCACCATGTGGCTGCCATAATAACACTGCGCAGAGTTGATTTCAAAATAATTGTTCCTTCTGTACAAGGAACAAACAAGCCCAATCTGCGGCAAAACTTTCAGTAAGTATTAAGAAATACTTTCAAGCTGACCAGTGGGTCAGCTAAAACCTGTTGTGCAGCACTTCATTATCTTACTGCAATTGCCGTATTTTTTTCAGCAAAATGTGTATGCAAAAAATTGAAGACGTTTTTATCTTACAATTATAAGTTGTTATGCAAAAATTAAAAGTAGTTTTCATCTTACAACTTATTCTGTTACATAGAACGAGTTCTTTTGCTTCATTTATATATTTCGATACCGCTTTTCATCAACTTGGCAGGCCGGTTAGCTCAGTTGGTAGCGCGTACGATTCGTAATCGGAAGGTTGGTGGTTCGAACCAACTCCGGCAGCTACTTTTTTTAAAAATTTTCGAACACAGTCGACGAGAATGAAGCAGTTCTGTTGTAATTTACCTGCTTTAACTACCGACGAATACACTGTAAATCGAGGTGACGCACGCACAAAAACAGATGATGAGCTCATGTTTAACACGCACACAGACGAAATTCTTGCACAGTCTAGTGTTATACCGCCAGAATCAAAATTAAAGCAGGAACAAGCCCAATTTTCGGCAAAAACATTCAGTAAGCAAAAAGTTTTAATTTTCAAGTACATTGGCCAGAGGCCATCGTAAACCTGTTGGGACAGCTGACATGTAATTTTTGATGCACACGTACTAAACCTGTCTGCTAATCCGACTGCAAAACCTTCAAATTTCGTTCAATATGAATGCATGTCTTTGAAATTTTATCTGCAAAGTTTCCACAACTATGTTGTTACATAGGAACCTTATAGAATAAATTTTAGTAGGCACTCTCAGCTATAAAAGACAAGACGGCAGAATGGTGTAGTGGTTCAGCTGTTGTACTAATAAACTGAAGGCTGTTGGATCGATTCCGGAGAAAGCAATTTTTTGTAATCTTTTTTACCATGCCTGTGTAACGGCGGAAATTGCAAAGGCAGTACATTAACAGAAGCAAGCCTGCAACGTAAGTAAGTAGGTAGACGGGTGCAATTTGACGGAAGCGGACGTGTAAAACAAACTCCGCACATGAGAACTTTAACGTTAGCAGCGCACTTAGAATACAAAATCAAAATTAAATATATACCTGTTGGGCTGTGGCCCAACAGGAAAAATGGCTACGAAAATATCCAATATCGACGTATACAGACTGATGTAATACCTTAATGGTTTTGGATTACATTAAACTTGGTCGTGTGCCTAAGCTTAGGCCCGACAAATTAATATTTTGATGTATCACCAACTAAATAGTCAATACCTCTCTATGACTGTATCGAAAATGAAACTAAAATGGATTCCGCATAACTATTTTTAACGAATCGTTTTCTTGGAGCAACATCAAGAGGTCACATTCCCATGTATCACGATTTATTATACCCCACTCAGACAGATATAGCGGCCAGCTGCATTTAACCCCTTCGCTGCACTTGTAGACTATTTTTTGCACATTACCTCCTAGCTTCACTGAGCAAAACGCTTATCTACGCCTACTCCTGAGACAGCGATAGGAACCACCCTACCGCCTCCCAGTCTACGCAGCTATAACCATCCCCCCTTCCCCCCGCCCCCTGTATTCAGCTAATAGCAGTGTCTTCGCTTTAATCAAAAGGTTACGTAAGTAATGGAAGTATAATAGAAGTGTAGAAGGGGTAGGAACGCGCATCGGCTATTAGCGCTATAGCCGTGTTTTGACTAGGAATAGCCGGTATAGCCCGGGTATAGCTCGGTTATAGCCATTTCACAGAATTGATGAGCCCGCGCTGTCAACCGGCTATTAGCGCTATAGCCGCCTTTTGACTAGGAATAGCCGGTATAGCCCGGCTATAGCCATTTCACAGAATTGATGAGCCCGCGCTGTCAATCGGCTATTAGCGCTATAGCCGTGTTTTGACTAGGAATAGCCGGTATAGCCCGGCTATAGCTAGGCTATAGCCGTTTCACAGAATTGTTGAGCTCACGCTGTCAATCGGCTATTAGCGCTATAGCCACTATTTGACTAGGAATAGCCGGTATGGCCTGGCTATAGCTCGGCTATAGCCGTTTCACAGAATTGTTGAGCCCACGCTGTCAATCGGCTATTAGCGCTATAGCCACTATTTGACTAGGAATAGCCGGTATGGCCTGGCTATAGCTCAGCTATAGCCGTTTCACATAATTGTTGAGCCCCCGCTGTCAATCGGCTATTAGCGCTATAGCCGTGTTTTGACTAGGAATAGCCGGTATAGCCCGGCTATAGCTAGGCTATAGCCGTTTCACAGAATTGTTGAGCTCACGCTGTCAATCGGCTATTAGCGCTATAGCCACTATTTGACTAGGAATAGCCGGTATGGCCTGGCTATAGCTCGGCTATAGCCGTTTCACAGAATTGTTGAGCCCACGCTGTCAATCGGCTATTAGCGCTATAGCCACTATTTGACTAGGAATAGCCGGTATGGCCTGGCTATAGCTCAGCTATAGCCGTTTCACATAATTGTTGAGCCCACGCTGTCAATCGGCTATTAGCGCTATAGCCACTATTTGACTAGGAATAGCCGGTATGGCCTGGCTATAGCTCGGCTATAGCCGTTTCACAGAATTGTTGAGCCCACGCTGTCAATCGGCTATTAGCGCTATAGCCACTATTTGACTAGGAATAGCCGGTATAGCCTGGCTATAGCTCGGCTATAGCCGTTTCACAGAATTGTTGAGCCCACGCTGTCAATCGGCTATTAGCGCTATAGCCGTGTTTTGACTAGAAATAGCTGTTAGTGTCCGGCTATAGCTGGGCTATTGCCGGCTTAGAACAGTGTTTCAGTATCAAAGCTATAAATTGAAAAAAGTTGTGTGGCCTGTCAGAATCGAACTGTCAACCTATCGGTTACCAGTCCGACTGCTTCACCATTGAGCTACAGGGCACCTGAAAGTCTGACAATAAACTATCTATATAAGTAAATTAATCTCACAGTTCAGTGCTAAAAGAGTTACTGATAAAGTAAGAACATGGTCACGATGTGTAAAGAATTATTTTTTTGCCACGGGGGGTGTCCACCCTTTTTCTATAATTCAATTACTGCTCAATATCAATTTTTACTGTGCCCCATTGAAGCAAGTTTTCGTCGTTCGTTCAAAATCTGCAGTTATTGTCACAATTCCAGATGACTTTGTGGCTTAGCGACAGAGCGTTCGCTTCGCAATCGTAGGGTTGTTGGTTCGATTCCACAAAGTCATCAAGTTTTGCATTTTTTATTTCGTTTTGGATATCGCCAAAATAGCCATAGCGAGCTATAGCTATAGCCGGCTATTTCAGACGAAACAGTGTATTCAAAACGGCTATTGGCGGCTATAGCCGAATCGCCACTCCTAGGTGGTCTCCTAGATTTCAGAAAAATAGCCATAGCCACGTTTCTTCAGTCAAAACTTGGCCATTTGAAAATTGCCAAAATAGCCACGGCGAGCTATAGCCGCGGCGAATTAGCACTAGTGAAAAAATAGCCACGGCGAGCTATAGCTATAGCCGGCTATTTCAGACAAAACAGTGTATTCGAAACGGCTATTGGCGGCTATAGCCGAATCGCCACTCCTAAGTGGTCTCTACTAGATTTCAAAAATAGCCATGGTCTGGCTATAGCTACGTCTCTTCAGTCAAAACTTGGCCATTTAAAAATCGCCAAAATAGCCACGGCGAGCTATAGCCGCGGCGAATTAGCACCAGTGAAAAAATAGCCACGGCGAGCCATAGCTATAGCCGGCTATTTCAGACAAAACAGTGTATTCGAAACGGCTATTGGCGGCTATAGCCGAATCGCCACTCCTAGGTGGTCTCTACTAGATTTCAAAAATAGCCATAGGCTGGCTATAGCCAAGCTTGTTCAGTCAAAACTTGGCCATTTAAAAATCGCCAAAATAGCCACGGCGAGCTATAGCCGCGGCGAAACAGTCTAATCGGCAATATGTGCTGAAAATCGCCACAGCTATTGCCGGCTATTTTAGGCAAATCCGTGTATAATAATTGGCTATAGCCGAATCGCCGTTTCTCCGAGGCATCTAAAAAACCGTGATACATGGGAAACTTACCCATCAAGATAGTGTGACAGTAACCTTTTGACCCTTTCTAGTGATGCCACCTTTTACCCCTTCCTCTTAAAATATATATCAGAATCAGAGAATAAATATGTACCGTCGAAAACGGTTCTAACGGTAACCTTACATAGCTTTAATTTTATCCTCAGTCAGAACGAATTTTAGCGTTAACGTTATGTCGGTCAAGGTGGAGAAAATTATGTTGTGGTACGCTACAAGCTTAGGCAGGTATATAATTAGACGTACTATTTTACACAATTATAAAAATACTAACATTTACCGTCGTGACCTCAACATAAAATAAATTGAATCGCTCAAAATGTCAAGAAAAATATAACAATATATACAAGAAACTAAAGCCAAACTAAAGTCAATGGAGACTCTCTTGCAAGTTAAAATACCCATGGATCGAATTTCGGGGTGTCCTCCTAAAGACAAAATGCAAACAGTGAGGATTATTTGCATACAAGCGGGAGTGGCTAAGCAAACTAGACTTATTCTGGGTTAAGCTAACAAGATTCAAGGGTCAGGGAAGGTCAGAATAAATGGGCAACTTTGAAAGGTTGGGTTACCAACAAAAAGGAAGAAAGCACTGCAGATACGAAAGTCATTTCGAGTTCCAAAAAGTAGTGAACTAGAATAAAATGCCAAAAAAATGTTAAGAAAACAAATTTTAAAAAATTTTAGAAGGGAATGTACTTAATTTTGAAAACTGATTTGATTAGCTTCACATCACTTACCTAAAGGAAATTGAATGAGAGAAAATATAAGGTTAGAACTAAATGTTCCAAAAATGAGCAGGATTGCTTCCAAGAGAAACAAAACAAAGAAAAATGGTAAAACAAACAGAAGTAAAATAAAGACCCTTTTAATAAGAAAACAAGCCCAATTTTTGGCAAAAACATTCAGTAAGCAAAAAGTTTTAATTTTTAAGTACATTGGCCAGAGGCCATCGTAAACCTGTTGGCACAGCTAATATGTAATTTTTGATGCACACTTACTAAACCTGCTAATCACGCTGCAAAACTTTCAGAAGATTTTGTTTTATAGGCATGTATGTATGTATGTCATGAACATTTTATCCGCAAAGTTTCCAAAGTTACGTTGTAGACGTGCACCTTATGGAATAAATTTTAGTACACTCTTAGTTCTAAAAGGCAAGTCGGCGGCATGGTGCAGTGGTTTAGCTGTTGTACTCATAAACCGATGGCTATTGGATCGATACCTGGGAAAGGATTTTTTTATGCTTTTTGTACCATGCCTATGTAACGGCTGAAATTGTAAAGCCAGTTCATTGACAGAAGCAAGCGAATAGTAGGTAGACGGGTGCAATTTGACGGAGGCGGAGTGCAAAACAAACTCCGCACATGATCACTTTAACGTTAGCAGCACACTGAGAATACAAAATCAAAACTAAAGACCTGTTGGGCTGTGGCCCAACAGGAAAAAATTGATACAAACGCATGTCAAAGCTAATCTCCACAGTAAAATAGGGTATAACAATCGAAAAAACATTCATAATAAAATTTTATGGCGAGGATTTTGTTACAAAAAAGTCCTTCCATGTTTTCAATATACATAACTGATTAGAAAAGGTACAGATAGTATACTACTATAACAGAATTTGTTATTGTATAATTTCGTCTTGTTAAATTGATTGATTAAACCCCCCTCCAGTTGTATCTGTATTTTCATTGATTGATTGAAATGCGGGAAGTAAACCTCCCTGAAAACTGTACATTAATGGGGTTGCTTTGCGCCCTGCTTTGAAAGGCAGCCTCAAGGCATAATAGGAAGTGTCATACTGTTGTTGAAATGGATATGATGGATTTAATGATACCCAAAATTTTAGCCACCAGCTAATGGTATTACCATAGGTACGTCTTTTAAGCAAAGATGTGCACAAAAGAAGCACGCTTGAGGCTGCAGCCATGGCGTAAATTTATGCTAAGGACACCGCGCCATGTTAGGTTTTGTACGAACATACATACCGTATTAACTCGAATAAAGCCCCAACCTTGAATAAAGCACCAGGGTGCTTACGAAAGAATGAAACCCTAGTCGTCAATAAAACCCCAAGGTCAAAAGTAAACCCTACCTTAACTTTTAAAACACGTTACTCGCGAATTATTTTGATTATTTCAACTTCGGTCGTTGGAACAAACAGATGTTTAATGTTAACATAGGTACATACTTATAGCAGTTGAATACTTAAGAGAATTAATGACAGCTCAGCAATAGCCGAGTGGCTCAAATGGTAGCGCGCTGGTCTGCAGATTCACAGACACAGATGCTGTTTCGGTCTACCCAAAATCTCTCGTATTTAAAAAAATACAAACAATAAAAATTCCTACTGAGCAAATATGAGTTTTCCTAACAAACTTAAACTCTATTTGGATACGGCCTTAGAAACTGAAAAATCGTCATTCAACTCTGATATCAAACTAAAACTCTAATGCTAACTTTATTAACAAATTCACATAAATAATATATACATACAGATAACAATAGCCAATATCAAGAGTACATAATAGGAAGAGTATGACACTCTTCCTATTATGCCTACGGGCGTGCGTCCAATGCGCAGCGCGAAATAGCCCGTTTATGTACGGTTTTGAGGGGGGGGGGGGTACGCCCTACTCAGTTCGATACCCCGTGCTCAACTGAGGGGGGAAGGGGTACCCCCCCCTCAACTCAGCACCCCGTCTTCAGTTGAGGGGGGGGTACCCCCCCCTCATTTCACGACCCCGACATAGTCTTTGCGCTACCCCCCCCCCTCAGTTCAGTACCCCGTCTTCAGTTGAGGGGGGGGGGGTACCCCCCCCTCAGTTCAGCACATCAACAAAAGTCCTTGTCAGTGTCTTGAAATGAGGGGGGGTACCCCCCCCTCAACTGAAGACGGGGTGCTGAGTTGAGGGGGGGGGGTACCCCCCCCCGCAGTTGAGCACGGGGTATCGAACTGAGTAGGGGGTACCCCCCCCCACAGTTGAGTACGGGGTCTTCAGTTGAGGGGGGGGGGTACCCCCCCCCCCCCCTCAAAACCGTACATAAACGGGCTATTTCGCGCTGCGCATTGGACGCACGCCCGTAGGCATAATAGGAAGAGTGTCATACTCTTCCTATTATGTACTCTTGCCAATATAAAATATGACAACCATTGACTTCGATTAAACTGAAGTCGACCAAAAATTAATGCTGGACCCTGAGATAAAAAAACACGCGATTTCATTACGAAAAGAACGAATTTTGTTTTGAAAAGAACGCCATCAAGAGTACAGCGAGTAGTCACAAAAATCACGCCACTTTTTGTCTCAGGGTTCAGCAATTTCTGGTTAGACTTGAGATTAACTTGAAAATAGGATTAGTTAATATAGTTAATCCACTTCAAAATAGCAAAGTCACAGTTTAGGTTTCTTATACAGCGATTCTCCTTCATTATCGCCGCCCGCTTTGCGTTTGGAGATGATCTAAAAAAACAAATTAAAAAATATTCAGTAACATTTTCTGCAAGACAAAAAATCTATTATGCAAAATTGCAAATCAGTCGATTACTGAAAAAAATGCTAATCAGCGTGTTAAACAGACAGGACAAGTTTTGCAGCCGAATGCAATGAAAAACACGCTGTAATAGTGTGAAGGCTGATGCCCCAAAAAATATAAATCAGGCTAAAGAATCGATCTACTTTTAATATTACCAAAATGCTAGTCTGTCTGACAGAAAAAATAAATAAAATATGCATAAAAATAGATATACATGTTGCCGATAAAGGCATAAGGCATCACTTCCGAAAAGAAGAGAGACAACTAATAACCCCCTTCAAAAGCCCGATATGAGATACACCCTATCTGCCTTTGATAATCAAAAATCAAAAATCAAAAAATAAGACAAAAAAGTTAATGAATTTTAGAGCACTACATTGCACAAAAACATAGCAAGCCTCAAAAAGCCCCCTCCCCAAAGTCAGGACAAGTGCCTGCCCACCAGCTATAAAAAACAGCTTACAGCAGATATTTTTTGCCATTCCCGATCCAGTTTCTGTTTTTCGTCTCGTTCCGATCGCATCACACCAACTTTCCTGGTTTTTCGCCCATCGTTCATTTTTACGCCATACTGGAAAGCGGCTCTGAAATATTTAGTAAAATTTTAGCAAACTGCGTTATTTTTTAACAATTCCTATCAAGATTGTTTTAGGAAAATACGGAATAACTATTAAAGAAACATAATTTAATACGTTCAACTTTTAAAACTCAGCTTAAGACACTGCGGTTCTTCACAAAATTTCCCGTGTTCCGTAAAAGTTTACGAGTTGTTTAAAAAAAGTTTAAAAAAAGTTTAAAAAAAGTTTGAAACTTTAAAAATTGCACACGAAACTTCAGCAACGACGTATATAATATGACGTACGTATCAGTTTTGCACAATATTACTGTCAGTCGAAAACCACGCTTACGGACAAACGGACACTTTTACGGACAAGTATGACCAGGATTTTTCGGACAAAACTAGTTTACTTGGGCATAGCTTCCCGCCTGCTCATGTAATCTTCATATTCTTGCTCCGTCTCAAAGTCCCAACGACGTACTGGACCTTTTTTGTTACCCTGACAAAATGAAACAAAATATTATACAACATTCTGTGCAAAAAAGCTTATTGTTCTTTCTCCTACCCCCCACAGAAATCCGTTCAAACAGATCCATAAATAACATACATGTAACGGGGTCAAAATTTTGGGAGGGCCTCTCCGGCCAAATTCTGGTAACCTTACCCCCCTGATCGACCAAAAATACCCTAAATTTTACGAAATTTTGTAACATTTTCCCAAAATAGTGCCATTATTACTAAATTTTACCCAAATTTTAGGGACCCTTCTCCCCGGCCCCTCTTTTTTGGGGGGATCCCCCAACCCCCCCCCCTCATACATGTATAATCCATAAGCACAAATCACTGTTTTAAAAGCTTTCACAGACACATGAAAAAAGGGAACATTAATTTTAAAAAAATGACCCACCAAGTCCATTTTGGAAAAGTCCGCTTCATCATCAGAATCGTCCGCGGCATTGAACATCTCGATTTCTCTGAAATAAAATTGAATATTGTATTACAATTAAATTGATTATTAACTTTTCAATTTAATACCCTGAATCCTACTGCTAATCCAGTTAATCTTATCCCCTTAATCCTACTGCTAATCCAGTTAATCTTATCCCCTTAATCCCATTGCTGATCCAGTCAATCTAATCCCCTATATACCATCGCTAAGCCAGTTAATCTACTCCCATTTCTTATTTTAGCGTTGCAATAGTATTCTTAGAAAGGATGGATTGGGATGGAATACAAGCCTGGTTTGTATGGCATAAAGCAACAATAAAACGTTCCGTTTACTAAGTACGACAGCGCAACTGAAATCTGCATCATATGAAAAAGTCATAAAAAATACAGAAAACGTAAACCATTGTTAATCAAGCTAATCTATTTAATTTAATCCCTTTCATCCCACAGCTAATCTATTTAATATAATCCCCTGAATCCCATTGCTAATATAGGTAATATAATCCCACTGCTAATCCAGTTAATCTAATCCCTTCAATCCAATTGCTAATCCAGTTAATATAATCCCCTTAATCCCATAGCTACTCCAGTTAAGCTAATCCCCTTAATCCCACTACTAATTCAGTTAATCTAATCGCATTGCCAATCTAGTAAATCTAATCCCCTTAATCCCCCCAGTCCAACAAACCCTGGATAGCACTCGGCATAGCTGTCCGGGGCGTTCCCTATGTCCAGTCTGATGCCGTCCTTGTCTCGCTGCCCGCTGGACATGATCGGGTCGCGATCCGTTCGCTTCCACACACTGCCCAGCCTGAATGAAGTGTTGAAAGGATTAAACTTAATTTAATCTGCCAAGTTTTAACTTCAGCAATGTTAACATATTGTTGTTACCTTTTTTGTAACAGCTTTGCTTATTTATTTATGTTTAATGTTAATCAAACTGTTTTCAATCTACTAAACTATAAAATACAATATTATTCCAACATAAATTTAAAATATTAAGCCTTTCAATCTAATAAACTATAAATACAATATTATCCAACATGAATTCAAAATATTAAGCCAAACCAGATGCTCTTCAAAGTAAATTCGGGTAAACTTGAATACACTTTTACACACTAAGCCAAACATTCAAAACCTAACCAAATAAATGAAATAAAAAAAGTACAGAGAAAAAAACTAAAAAAATCTACCCCCCTACCCTTTGGCTTTTTCCTCCTTCGTCAAGGCTTTGGGATTCAGGCCGCTCTCTTGCTGTTTTTGCAGGGACAAATCTGCGGGCGCCCATCCCTGGGACAATCGGTCGTCCACGGCAGCCCTCCCTTTGTCCCGCTTGCTGTCCCGGGAGCCCCGATCCCGATCCCGATCTCGGTCCCGGTCCCGGTCTCGCCGGTCCGGAGCCTAAATAGATAATTATTAACTACTGTGAATATTTTATAAACTTTAAAATAAAGAAAATGAGAAGTAATAAATAATTATTATTAATTACTAAACTATTATTTAAGTTTATAAAATATTCACAGTTAATAATAAATTACTACTTATTATTTATTACGTGTCATTTTTCAATTACAGTTTGTTTGGTGCTTAATTTGCTTTCAACAACAAATAAAGACAATATTCCAGTTATCCACTCCGGTGGGTCTCAAACTCAGTTCTAATTTCTATTTTCTCCGATGGGCAAATAAGTCACCAAAAGTCTTACTTCATCCGAAGGTCTCTCAAAGTAGCTGCTCCGCTGTTTATCCGACGATTGCTTCGAGTCTGGGGCTCTGCGGGACACGGAAGGAACGTAGTCCCCAACATCGTCGTAGATGCTGAAACAGACTTCCAAGGATGGATTTAACAAAGATGGTTTTGAAAAACCATGGTTTTACGCACGTTTTTATATGATTTGCACATAATTTCATTACGAAATATTGCCTGATTCGTTACGAATTTCGTAGATTTCTCTTGAAATAGGGTTGAAATTTCAAACCTTCAGCACAGCAAGTCTCTATGCTGTTGAAATTTAAAAAGTCCGTTCTCTAAAGTCGGACAAAAAATAGTTGCACCACTGGAGAAAACAAAACATGTGATTTCGCTACGAGTAGAATAGATAGATTTTGACTATCAAGAGTACATCGATCGAGTAGTCACAGAAGTCATGCCACTAAAATTAGTAAGACAGTGACGCAAACTATTTTTTGTCAGAATCTAACCAAGAAATGAATTCAGCGACTTACAATTTTATTGGGGGAATGCTGCTCCCATTCCCCCCCCCCCACATACCCCCAATTTGTCCCATCCCCCACTCCCGAAAACTACAAGCTACCTGTCCCTGCTTAACACGAATTACGAATTCATCAATACATCCGAGTCCCCGAAGCCTACAACTTGAGCAAATATTATAGAAAGAAATTTGCTATCAATTTATTAATTTAATTTACGAATCAATCAATTATATAATGACAAAATTAATACCTTTGGGGCTGATCCGCAGCTCTGCGTTTGAGATCGTCTTTGTCTTTTCCTGAAAAAAATAAATACAAAATTGCACCCAAAAACTACCTCAATTAAAAAATAGTGTAACCGGGTATTCAGGCTTGAGTGCACTTAATACTGACCGTCTAGGGCCGAACACCCGATTACACTGGTACCGTCGCAGCCCATGGCTGTACTTTACCAGGTTCGTACATTGCGTTGTGACTTAAGCTTGACTTAACTTAGTACAGGATGACACACAAGAACACAACTTACAGTTTGGTTTATTTAACGCACAAGTTGGCAACAGAGTAGAGTAGGCTCGACGTTGGTTCAGACCTCTACCAGGGGCTAGTTTGGTAAAAGGGGAAGGGTGGAAGTGGGCTGTAGCAAGCTGTAGCAGTGAGCCGAGAGCTGAGGAGAGCTGGCTGATTTGCAACTGTGCGCGGTTTATATAGCCGCTTTTGCGTTCTCATTGAGCTTGATTGGCTTAATCATTTTAGCCAATCAGCAATCAGAACTTGGGTCGTTTGGCCAATCATAATTAGCCACTTTTTATGCGGCTCCAAGAATCTTTAGTTTTTATGTCGTTCTAACTTAGTTTCTCATGCTCGTGGTTCTAGAAGTTTGAGAGAAACTAGTTTTTATGATAATTTTACTTCCAAAATTAGCCCTTTTTGATCATTTCTCACCGATTTTCTCATGCTGCTTATACATAATTTTCGCGTGATCAAGCACGCGCTAGGACGTCAACGGTATCTTACGGTAATTACTGTAGTTGTAGGCGGGGCATTTTAATACTGTAGTTAGTCATACTGTAGGTCAAGCGGGTTTCGTAGCTACCGTATGTCTGAATCTACCGTACTTGGTTTTGACTTGGATATTTTGTGCTAATCTTGACTTAGAGTGTTTGGACTTATTTTGCACAGAGGTTTCAGGGTTTACATATTAATTTATGGCGGAAGGGGTACTGTTACATTCCTCCCCCACCTAAAGTAGCATGCCCACATGCGATTCGATGGGGCCATGATTGTGTCGGTAGTCCGTGTGATAACTGATAACTTTTGGTGCTATATGAACGTAGAGTGTTTCTGATGCGACCCCGTTTTTTATTATTTGTCACGTTGGTTACAAGTTCTTTGCACATGTTGTTGAGGCCTTTGTACCAACGTAGTGCAGTTACGGCGATAGTATTCGTGTCCGGGAAGAGTTAAACGCTAAACTTGATTGAAATTGCGTAGAAAGTATACGTAGTCATGTAAGTTTGTTTATTGTTATTTTCTTCGGCTACCACATGACTATATCTGCATATAATGAACACGTGAAAAAGTGCCATTTCACTTGTTTCTGCAGCACTACAGAGTATACGTAGTATACATGTGGAGTGGTTACTACGGAAAGTTGCAAGATGCTCATGCCCAAAGAGGCTATGTAGTGTGCGGGTCATGCGTATATACTAACGGTACATATTAGTATTTAACATTGGGCGTAGCTCATTCTTGAACATTCACACTACCATGAGCTACTGCCTCGATGGCGCCTAAGCAGGTGTGAGATATAGTTTAGTAATGTCTGCCAAGGTGATGGGCTAGTTGATCGCTTTAACTTTTTTCGTGGGATACACTTCTGGTTGTTAGATTACTTTTATTTTGTTATGAGAGCGGGACTGCCAATTCATTTTCGTGGATCATTCGTGCAAGTTCGATTGTGTTGTCAGCCAGTAACTTTGTCAGTGTCGTTTCTCTATGCGTATTAGCGATTGGGTCGTTTCTCAATGCGTATCAGCGGTTGGGTATGTGGTGTATACCTGGCTCACTTACTTGTGGCCAAGCTGTGGGTATGTCCTGTGTGTCTTTGCGGTGTGGGTGTCTTGTCATCTCCACGTAAGTTAATTTCTCGTCTTAGTAGTGTATGTATAATCAATGTCAAAGTTAATTTTTTTTTTAATTTAATAAAAATTACCACCGGCACGACTCCGGGTGAAGAGTTCAGTGGAGTTTGGGCTGGCGTATCATTTTGTAAATTTTTGGTAAGGGGAAATTTCACTTCCATTTTTTTTCATGGTCACCATACATGGGTCATGTAAAATATGTATTAGGTGAATGTTATGAGCTAATCTTTTACAATAAGAGCGTAGCATTGCTTTGTTAACTTTGATCATGATATGTTTTGTTTGCCCTTATTGTCAGGTTGGATCACGTTGTGTTAGGTAAACCTCTGCGCGAGCGTCGCTATTAATATGGGGAGTCGCTCTCTATTTTTTGTTTTTATTGTAATATGTTGGTTTCAATTAGATAGGTGGTTTTTTTTTGTTTGCGGAGCAAACATTTAAAACAAAAGATTCAAAATTTTTGCCGATATTTCTGACAATCGGCATAATAGTTTTTGCGAGTACGAAGTTACATTTTTTTTAAATGAACGAAATTAACATACGCTCTCTGAGGTGAGCGTTGCTCGGTTAGGCTTGTTAGTTAGAATAGAAATAGAGCACCTGTGTGAGTGGAGGGCGGCTACACGACTTGTTTGGTGTATATACGTAAAAATTTTGTTTTGTGTGCATATACGTATATATATGTAGCTTCTGTCCGTTAATATAGATATGTGGTGGGGTACGATGGGTCAATTATATATGTGCTTACTGGTCGTATCATTGTATATATATATTGTGGTCTGTTTCTGGGCTGTGGTCATAACATCTAGGTCTAGGTAAATTATCAAGTTTTATTCGTCGAGGGGCAAGACTATGTCCATTCGACATTCAATGCAGGAACGTTCGCGACTTGCGAGTGCTATTCAAAACAGGCACGTTTGCGAGTAGCGTTCAAAACAAGAACTTTTGCGAGTAGTAGTAAAATTTCTAAAATTTATATGTGCAGAGTTGTGTTGCGGGTGGGAGGTAACGGCTGGGTCGTAACTGTGCTAGGCTCTGAACCTCGAATTGAGGGCCTGGCGCCGTACTTGTCGACACTTATGGCCTAAGGTGCTTGTTTTACTTAGGTCTGCTTTAGTCGACAAGTCTATTCGGCAGTTTACCAGGAGCAGGGTTGTCGGTTA
>JASANF010020423.1:0-21961 GCA_030248245.1 Trissonchulus sp. WLG1_4 | reverse complement strand
CTATATCAGGCAGGGGGATGACAGTTTTTTGTTTAAAGGATCAAACGATGATATGCCATTACAACATATTACCCTCCGCTATCAAAATTCCTGATAATAAAATTAGCCACAGTCGACCATTTGGAACTTTGAATAATGATCTGCTAACGGCAAGTGTATCCGCGCCTCGTGTGTCAATTTTCAACCCTAAAATTGCAACACACATCAGAAACGGTCGTTCTTGACGACGGATCAGAAAAAGCCACCTGGCAAAAGCATATTGCAAAGCAAAGCAAAGCAAAGCAAAGTTTTTTATTTCAAGAAAAGCACAAAAGGAAAAGAAAAATTCATAAATTCAAGCACATGAATTAACAAAAAGAACAAGAACATAACAAAAACAAAAATTGGAACCAAAATACGCAAAACAAGAAATAGGACGAGAGAGGACCTGTATATATGGGTCACCTAACCCCCCGCCCCTTCAGAAATGTCTGCAAATTTACGTCGCTCAACAAGGTAGAAAACTGGCGGATATTCTTCGCACTGACAACATGTTCGGGTAAGCTGTTCCAAATTTTTACAGATCTGTATGAAAAAAGATGTTTATATGTCTCAGAACTTGGAATATGTGTCGTGAGCTTTCGACTATGTGATCTTGTATTCGTAACTGATGCGTACGTCCACGTAACGGAATCAATACTTATGTCTATCATATTATTTAGGATGCTATAAACAGTTTTCAAGTCAAAAATAAGTCTTCTGTGTTCTAAGCTTGTAATATTAAGTGCTGCTAAACGTTCTGTGTAGGACATAGTACGTAGTGCTGGAAGACGTTTCGTAAAAGATCTCTGTATTCGTTCTATCAGGTCTATATCTTTGATAAGACCAGGCGACCATAATGGAGAACCGTTTTCAACGAGGGGCCGTACGAAAGTAATAAACATGTTTCGTAAAAAGGTTGTGTCTCTGCTTTGAAAGCATCTGAAAATATGGGCACAGCGACGCATAGCCTTTTTGTAGAGCATTTGACAATGCTCGGAAAATTTGCAATCACTAGATAGGATGAAGCCAAGATCAACTACAGACGAACTAACTACTAATTCCTTATCCGCAATTTTATATACCGGCTTTATGGATGTTCCGAGCACAAAAACAGAACACTTTTGAACAGACAGGGAGAGCTGCCATGTTCTGGCCCATTCATAAAGCCGATCCAAATCATGCTGCAACGCTGCAACAGTTACAGTGAAAGGATCAGTCTCAATAAACAATTTAGCATCATCCGCATATAGTGACAAGTGCGCATTTGTAACAAGATCTGCAATGTCATTTATATATATTAAAAAAAGAAGAGGACCTAACACAGTCCCTTGAGGTACACCACTTTTCACCTCAGTTTGGTCAGATACACAACCATTTATAGAAACGAACTGCGTTCTCCCGGCCAAAAATGACCTTATCCAAACCGAGAGTTTGCCTGAAATTCCATATCTAGAAAGTTTATAGATTAATTTTGGATGAGATACCGTATCAAATGCTTTAGCGAAATCTAGATAGCATGCATGTATCGCCTTACGTTTGGACTTGGCTAGGCTCCAGTGCGAGAAAGTTTGCAACACATTTGTTAAAGTGGACTTTCGCTTCATAAAGCCATGTTGAACAGGACTTAATAAACGGTGATTTTCCAAAAAGACAATAATTTGACTTTTAATCAGCGTTTCGAGAACTTTACAACAAACTATCGTCAGACTTATAGGACGGTAATTTTGCGGATCAGAACTGTTACCCTTTTTGAAAACTGGCACAACTTTAGCTATTTTCCACTGTACAGGTAAAACACCCTGCGATAGCGATTCTCTAAACAAATGACACAAAGGCAGCGCTATACTAAAAGCGGTTTTCTTAAGTAGTAGGGCAGGAATTTTGTCCACACCAAAGGAGGTCTTATTTGGCAATTTTTTTAGGGCACCCACAACAAGTTCTTCAGAAATATCAATATTTTCTAAAGTGAAATTTGTGCGCATATCAAAGTCTGGCATGTTGTCATTATCAGTAACAAACACTGAAGAAAACTGATCATTTAACATTTCGGCTTTTTCATCGTCAGAAAGAGCAATTTTGTCGTGAATACGCAATTGCGGAATACAATTCTTCGATGTCATTTTAGAATTAACATATCGGTAAAAAGTTTTGATGTTGTTACTATGTATGTTGTTTGATGTACTATGTTGTTACTATTGCAACGATAAATCATCGCAAAACCCCAATTTTTGAAAGCAGCCATAAAATAGCCTACGCTGGCCCGTAGCACAAAAAGATTCACTCCAACTCTTTAGTTTTGGGGTCTTTTACTCTTTAGTAGTTTTCATTGCAATGTCGATGGTTAAAACCTCAAAAAAGCTAAAACTTCTGGGGGTTGCCGCCCCCAGACCCCCGCATTGCTAAATGCTAGCTGTAGATCCACTACATTTCTTTATTTCATGGAAAAAGTGCAATTTTCAATGCAATTTCGATGGTTAAAATCTCAAAAAAGCTTCAACTTCTGGGGGCTGCCGCCCCCAGACCCCCGCATTGCTAAATGCTAGCTGTAGATCCACTACATTTCTTTATTTCATGTAAAAAGTGCAATTTTCAATGCAATTTCGATGGTTAAAATCTCAAAAAAGCTTCAACTTCTGGGGGCTGCCGCCCCCAGACCCCCGCAAAGTTAAGTGCTTGCTGCAGATTCACTATTGTAGTTTATCGATGGTTACAATAACAAGCTCAAAAAAGGTCCGAGGATTGCCGTCCCCGCCACACCCCTTTTGATCGGCGGTGGCTCACAGTTGCTCCGCACCCCCCCCCCCATCGGTCGCAGCCCCCCCCCTTTGCGAAATCCTGGATACGCCACTGCCCCGAAGTCCGAAATGTTGACCCTGTTATGTGTCTGCTCTGAAACCGTCAAATAAAATAGCCTGAAAATTCAATACATTAAACTAAATTTTGTAAATAATTTTTTCAGCAACAGAAACGTTTGAAAACCAGCAACAAAAAGGACGAAAAATAATCATTTGAAAAATCCGAAAAATCTGCAGCGGATTCATCAATCTTCACTTCCTCTTTTCAGATATTGTGTGCATACATTGCACATTTCTCTGCCTTTTTATTATCAAATATTTGGGGTGACTGGTGGGGTGGCCGGGTTTTACCCAAGGGTGGCTGGGGCTGGGACTGGGGCCGAGGCTGGCAGAGTGGCTGGGTTTTACCCACTCCCAACTAGTAAGGAAAAATGCCCTTGTCGGGCGGCTCCTTGGGTAGAATAGGTTACTGTCTGTCTAAAGCGGAAAAATACTTAGGCTGAGTTTGTAAAAGCATTGGTACAAGACTTTATTGACGAGAATATGCAATTCGTGTGAGCTCGTTAAAGTAGGTGGACTAGGTATACCTGTTGAGAATAGGAATATGATCTTCGTAGGGCAGACACTGTTTTCCGCACCCTATTCGCGCGACCTTCAGCTAAATTATATCATTTGCTCATGTAACATAGAGGCTTTTTTTACACTAACTCAACATTGGCAAATGGCAAAAACGTTAGAGCGGGCACTCGTAATAATTCTAGCTGAAATGTCGACTGTTGGCTGAACGGCTGAAATGATTCAGAGGTGTGCAAACAATCGGTCAGGGATTGCTAAAGTTCTCGGCTGACAATGACGCTGAAAACCCTACCTCGCACCAATGTATTTTGCACGCCATAAATGGGTCAATTTAGGTCGCAGTTTCTTGTAAGCTCTTGCTTTTAGATTATGGACTCTCAGATTATGGATTTGTTCCTACTTTAGCTTACACACATCTAACACAATATGCATAATTCAAATATGATCGAATGAAGTAAGATGCTTACACAGTACATTACATATACATATATTTTGATCAAACGATAAGTTAAGGATCTGGATAAGGTCTGCCGTTATCTCACAGAACCTTTTTATCAAGCATATATACTTTACAACAATAATAATAATAAGAAAATACCGTTGAAAAAAACCCAGAACGGTCTGTAAGTTCGCGCGAATAGGGTGCGGAAAACAGTGTCTGCCCTACGAAGATCATATTCCTATTCTCAACAGGTATACCTAGTCCACCTACTTTAACGAGCTCACACGAATTGCATATTCTCGTCAATAAAGTCTTGTACCAATGCTTTTACAAACTCAGCCTAAGTATTTTTCCGCTTTAGACAGACAGTAACCTATTCTACCCAAGGAGCCGCCCGACAAGGGCATTTTTCCTTACTAGTCCTCTCTCTTTTTCCGCTGTAGTGGAAACGAAGCACACTACATATACATAGCTATGACGGCTTCACTGCCTGAAGCGGACCAATGTAGTATGTACGTCAGGGTTTTTTTTGTGTAAAATAGGGTGTATTTACACATCGGCTGCTTAATTTACACAACAAAAAATAAAAATACACACTGATTTACACAGCCCTATTTCCGCGCAAAAGTTGATAAAACCGCCTATTTTGGTAGTGAAAATTACAAAAAATCGCTAAGTGGCGACTGCGGCCTGTGACCGCTTTGTAATACAGAAAATAAGTCTTATTTTTGACTCAAAAACTAAAAATTTCCAGTTTCTGCGGGCTTCCTAAAACTGGCACCTGAAAATTTGCTGTTTTTGATGAAATTTAAGCAGCCGATGAAAATACACCCTATATTTACACAAAAAAAACCCTGACGTACATACGCACATTGGTCCGCTTCAGGCAGTGAAGCCGTCATAGCTATGTATAATTAGTGTGCTTTGTTTCCATATGCTACAGCGGAAAAAGAGAGAGAAGGGAGTCAAGTGCACAAATATGCTGAAAAGTAGACGTTACAAATAACTCAATCGCTACCAGTAGCGTAGCCGAGTGGTCTACGGCACTGACTGGAAAACATAGTCAGACATATGCGTGGGTTCGAATCCTACTGGCTACCTATACTTTTTTCTTTTCTTGATGACGTGTTAAGGCCATGTGACAAGTCTGTTATCATGGCCAGCACTGACAACAACCCTTACTTGTCACGTACTTTCAGAGCTCATAACCCTGATTATATAACAGTTGGGAACATGAGCTTTAGCAAAATACTGCAATGGAAATAGGTCTAGTTTGGTGCCAAATTTTAAAGTAATACATAGCTTAAATTTTACATCACATCTTTTTCGAGTGAAAAAAATAGATAAATTCAGAAAGTGTTAATTTCCTGGGAAACAGTTACAGTTAAATATGCGTTTTAACGTTCCAAGGTAATCTTAAGTAAAATATCTAGATACCATTTTTTTTAATTTAGTGAAAAACAATACTGTCTTTGAGATACAGTTGTTTAAAATTCACTATATATTGTAACAAGCTCTTCTGCCGAGTGAGAAGTAGTTACACTGTGAGGTTTGAATGTCAATATTCCAAAGGAAATATAAAACGCGGCCATAATTTTCGGAGAAAAGATTTGTAACTTTTTCGCGCTGCTCACATTTACTGCTGAGTAGCTCAAACCTTGTCTTTAGTAAAAATTGCCTGAACGACACAGTTACCCGTTTAAAAATAAATATTAAAAATATTTGAGAAAATTAAAAACATTAAAAAGTCTCATTTCTTGTAATGTGGGTAGCGAGATTTGAACTCCGATCCACAGATTTAGAGTTATCAACACTAACCACTACACCACTAAGGTCCCGGGTTCAAGTTAGTTAACATCAGCTAATGTGAGCTGATGCGCTTTCTAACTTCTAAGCCTTGGGTCACAAATAGAAATATGAGTGTCGACGTTGGACAGAAGATTGCTCATATGCAGTATGCACTGATATCAGGGAATAAAATCATTAAATTCATTTATCTAAAAATTTATTCACATTATTTTATGTTCCACATGACATGTGAGCTTGCATAACGTTTTTGATAATCTCTGTTTGCTGCTACACAACTTGTTCATTACCTCTGAGCCGATCGTAGTTTACGTGCAATTCCATTGATTCATCAGCTCGGTTAGCTCAGTGGGTATCGCTGCGTGCATACCACAGAACATCTGATTTATGATCAGAATGCTGGTGGTTCGATTCCGCCCCGGACCTGGATGTTTTGCATCCTGCGGTAGTTTGAAATTATCCTAGTTCCGTCGAGTTGCATGTTGCATGGCAGAACTGGGAGGTACCAACCATTCTAGTGTTAATTTACACTATTAGACCTACCCGATTAACGTAGGAATCTTAGATTCCTAATATACAGAAGTATATTCGTAAGAAACGCGGCTGGCCCCTCGCGTAAAAATAGCCAAAAAATGTCAAAAACGACCTACTTTCTGGTTTGGCCACAGCCCAACAGGTCTTTAATTTTGATATTGGAATCTTACACACAGCTAGCGTTAAATTGCTTATGTGCGGGGTGTGTTTTACACGCCTTCTACCGTACATTTGCATCTGTCACTAGCAAAAGCCTTGTATTTTCACTTGTCTTCTTACAGTAGATGTTCAGCGGTAGGCGAATATTCAAATGAAAAAAATAATGATGCACTAGGAATCGAAGCAGTGACCTAATGGTTACAAAACTAACAGGACTAGCCAGTAGCCACTCAACCACTGAGATTCCTGCAATTTTAAGCTTTTACATCCAGTAAAACTATTCTTCAATTCCAGTGTTTGCCAATGTTGACACTTGACACTTTAACAGCGTTGCCTGCTTCAAAAGTGACGCAAATACAGACCAAATCAAAAAACAAAAGTTTTTCAATAAAAATGGCTGCAGAGTACATACAGTTATTAAACTTTAGTATTTAAAACCTTTTGACTGAGATTTTGCAGTTTTGGTGGCTGGAAAATTATCCCTTTTTTTCACAAAAACTGAATCAATTAACTGACCCGACAGGTTTACTATGGCCTCTGGCCAATGTACTTTAAAGTGTATGCTTTCAATATCTCTAATCAAGACATGTTTTGATTTCAAGGGGGGGACCTTCTCTCCTCAAGTCTGGGAAGCGTCCTATTTTAGGGGGGTACCCCCTCGTTTCAGCACACTGCCAGCATGAACTCTGTGGTGAGCTGGTAACGTGCTAAACTAGGGGACCCCCCCTGAAAATCAAGACACCACCGGTGGAGGGGCCCAAACGAGGGGGGGTACCCCCCTGAAATCAAGACACCACCGTGGCAGTGTGCTGAAACTAGAGGGGGGGTACCCCCCTGAAATCAAGACACTTCCCTATTTGAAGGGACCCCCCCCCCCAAATCAGACACGTCTCTATTCGAGGGGACCCCCCTGAAATCAAGGCGTAAAAGGGCTATTTCGGCCGCAGCATTGTCCGGGCCGATTAGCTAGGAGGGGAAGAGTGTCAGACTCTTCCCTATTATGTACTCTTGGTGTAACTGATTATAAAGAGCCTAGATTTGCCCATATGTTGTCCTAAAAGTGCCTCATACGTGTGTCAAATTTCATAAAGTCAGCTGTTGGCTCTAGCGAATCGCGATAAACTTGTAAATTCGAAACTGCCACCTTAAGTGACATTGAATCTGCTTTGACTCCGTTGTTTGTAGCAAGTAAACGTTTGGTCGGTAGGTACTGTAACTTTATCAAAACTAGCAAGTATATTTTGGTAGATCCTGCTGTAACTCACCGCTTACTTGAACGCCATAACGATTTATTTCTACATTATTACTATCAGTAAGCAGACGAATCCTCACAATAATTTCCCAAGATCAACAGTCGTTTTTATTTCAGAGTTCATGGCGAATTTGGGTTGTATCGGACAGGCCTACTCCAACCCCGAAGTATCGCGCTGTCAATCCAGTCTGTACAGTATTTCGGTGATCCTAGCGGCTGGGGAACAAACAAACAGCCCCTGATGACCCCACCCAACCAGCCCCCTACTTGATAGGCACCCCCCGTCCCGTCCGCCAAACCCAGTATGGCCTGAACAACAATAATGCGGGCAACAATCGCATTAATTTCAACACTGGTGTCGGCAATGGTTTTGAGTCAAACTCCTTCAATAACTTCAATAATTTTCAGAATAACGCTTATTTGAGTGACGCGTGCAAGTAAGTATTAGCTGATGTGGTTTTGGGCGACATTTTCTGACGATTAGTCAGTAAGCACGTGGTATAGGTATACTCTTGTCAACAATTATAGCTGCACGTCATAGAAGTGTCACTTCCTTCACTTCTACTGAACTGTCACTACTCACTGTCACTACACTGGCTCAAAACGATCACCTATTCCTATGTGTAAAGGTCGATTTATGCAAGACATAGGGCACGCGGATTAGGCTCAATTAATATGTACCTACTTCGTCGTATGTCCGTTCAGGGCCCAATTTTTCGAAAAAAATGTTCTCCGTTCAAGTTCTCCGTTTAAAAGCTCTCCGTTTAAAGTTCTCCGTTTAACATTTTTCATTTTTTCGAAACCCTCAAATTTGATTTTAAACGGAGAACATGGATTCTGCTAAATGCAACTTTTCGAAGCTCTCCGTTTTAGTTCTCTGTTTAATTGTTTTCCGTTTAAAAGTTCTCCGTTTATTTAAACGGAGAACTCGATATTTTTAGAACGATTATTTTCGGAAGAATTCAAAAATAGAACTCCAAAGTTCTCCGTTTAAATAAACGGAGAAATCGAGTTCTCCGTTTATTGAAACGGAGAACTCTAAATATTTTAGAACAATTTTTTTGGGAAGAATTCTAAAATAGAACTCAGAAGTTTTTCGTTTAAATAAACGGAGAACTCTAGTTCTCCGTTTATTTAAACGGAGAACTCCAGTTTTCCGTTTATTTAAGGGAGTAGTGTCACGAAAGCAGTCGACTTTGCACGACTATAAAACTTGTTTAGTGAAAGCTAAGACATTGTTCTTTTTGTATTTTGTAAATCTGTGTTTCAGGCAAAAAATTTTGCCAATTTGAAGCAAAATTGATGCAGTGCAGTAGACAGTTAGCAGTGAAATCGCAAAGTCGGAAAAATGATGTCTTGAAAACCTTTTCATATTCGATAACCTCGTCATAATTATCAGTCTGTTTAGTTTGTGTGCGTTTCTGTGAGCGCAAAGTTTGCATATAGGAATCACAAAAACCTCGAAAACGCAACTACCACCTTTATCCTACAACGCTAAAGTTATTTTAGTCTTGCAATTAGCAAACTCGCGGAGTTCCATTTTAGTGTTGCAAATAGTGTACATAGAAATTCGTAGAGAAACTGAATAAGATCCAGCACAGCCATTAATTCAACGACCAAGTTCTCTGTTTAAATAAACGGAGGTCGCTAGCTCCGTTTAAAAGTTCTCCGTTTTTAAAAACGGAGAACATTTAAACGGAGAACTGTTGAAATAAAGAACATTTTAATCGGAGAACATTCTAAATGAAGAACATTTTTCATTCAAATATCAATTTAAACGGAGAACTAGAGTTCTCCGTTTAATTAAACGGAGAACATTTAAACGGAAAACTTAAACGGAGAGCTTCGAAAACTGCAATCGAAAATAGATAAGTTCTCGGTTTAAATTCAAATCGTTGGCTTCGAAAAATCTAAAAATGTTAAACGGAGAACATTTTGAAATATGTGCGTGCAATTATATAGGCTCGCCGTTTAAATAAACGGAGAACTCAAAATTCTCCGTTTAAAAAAAACGGAGAACATTTAAACGGAATTCTTTAACGGAGAACATTTAAATGGTGAACTTAAACGGAGAGCTTTTAAACGGAGAACTTAAACGGAGAACATATTTTTCGAAAAATTGGGCCCAGCTGTCAAATTTACTAACCTATTCACGCTACATGCATTATGCGTATGTTAGGCTTATCGACGTTGAAGTTAGGTACCTAGCTCATGTAGCCTACTTTCACTGAATCGGCAGCCATATCGGTGTCTGTTTTGTTCTACAATCGATGCAAAGGGGTTAACTAAATTTTGTTTCCCAAACAGACTTTTACCCCAGCGCAAAAATACAACATGTCTGGAAGTCTCTCCACTGAAACTGATTGCCAACCATGTCTTCAGGTCTTTGCTGAGCTATATTCAATGCATCAAAAACCCAGTCCACCCAACAGTGCGGTCCAGGGGCCTTCAAACTGATGCGAGATCTAGCCGTGAAACCAGCCAAAGCGCTCATGCCCGACTGTCCGCTCCCTGGCGGCGCTTCCCTTCTCAACCTATCTCGTTCACTTACTATTTCGCTGGTTTTACTGGCGCTGTGTCGAAATGTTGTGTTGAAACTTTTGGAAGATATTAAAATGGCCAGGAAGAAAGCACACGTTTTGTAAATTTGTAGCTTATTGTTTGTGCAAGAGCACTAGAAGCAACGACTTTTTGATTTCTAGTAAACTTATTTTAAATCTTTATGAACTCCTTTTCTGTAGAGTAACTGATACTCACAGATATTTACTACCTTCAAACCCCTAACCTCCTAACACCCACACTCAAAAACCCTCACCTACCAAAATCTACGATTTTCAGAAAAAAGCAAACAAAGAGTAAATAGAGTGAAAATAATCTACTACACCAGCATTAGATAACAAATATTATATCTTAATAGATTGAAACACACATGACAACCACAACACAAGCCAGCATGAGGTAAGAAGCGGGTTGCCACGAACATTTGAAGGAAAAAACATTTTTAGGTTACTAATCCAATTCCTACTACTGTATACCTACAGGTCGGTTATTTCCCGGTTCTACGATCAACTCCAGGTTAAAAACAAAAAACTACTGAAATTCACCTTCACGGACATCTCACAATACAGAATACAGCAAGATTTGAAGCAACAAGAATTGATATCAGTATAAAAAACAATAAGACACATTTACAGTAATCCACTGAACAGAAGCGAAAACACAGATTGCACCGAAATGACAGGAGACCGGCTCCGACATTTTGGGAAAGAAAAAATCACGTACCGTCCGGTTCCGGTATATATCTAGTCAGAGGCGGACCACAACTACATTTCCAAACCTGGTGGGAACGAAAACAAAAGTGGCTAGGGGATATCTTGGGTAAACGCCATGGGTGCACAACAGGGTTGAAACCCTATGCCAGGGGCATCCCCCCCCCCCCCGCTGGAGGCAACTTCCCCGCCACACAATCACAAACTCTCATTTAGGCAAAAATAGTGCCCATGAAGCAAAACTTGGCAAAAAAAAATGCTCAGCACTTTCAAAATTCAAATTCCTCAAAATTCTCTACGAATCAACGCGCCGTGTAACCACACAAGTAAGACGGCCCAGGGCCCACCCCCCCCCCCAAAAAAAAAAATCGAGGATCCGGGGGGGAGGGTCCCCAAAATTGGGCAAAATTTCGAAAAAAGGGTACTTTTTTGGCGAAAATTTTACAAAATTTGGCAAAATGTAGGGTGTTTTTGGTCAATCTGGGCCTGGGGGGAGGGTCCCCAAAAATATGGCCAGAGAGGCCCCCCCAAAAATTTTGACCCCGTTACATGTATGGTTGTAACCCGTTCTTAGATCAACAATCCCCCCAAATCTTGATAAAAATGTTTTGTGAAAATTTGCGCTCAGAATATACCCCCCGACACCTGTGTGCCCCATGACAATGATGTACATTGTATATACATAATATATACCTACTGAAAAAACCAAAAAAGCTGCACTTATTCCATCATCATATATCTAAACTAATCAGGGCATAAAATGCAAGTCAGTCAAAAGATGTTTAAAATCAGATATCTTAAGACATGAATCATGTTTTACAAAACACGCGTGCGTATATACGTGCAAACATATATATTTCCGAAAAAATTTGAAATGAGCACAAACTGCTGTTCGAAATTTATATACTACAAAAAATGGCGACTGTAAAATTGAGTTCAAAATGCACACTACAACTTTACGTTACTCCAAAAAAACTAGCGTTTTTTTATACGTCAGAACAAGATTGTATCGAAAACACAAAAAATGACAAAAAATGGTTAAAAAATACCACTAACTCAAAACAGTTTTCTGAAACTCACTTCTCCATCTGATTCAAAAAATCATGCTCCTTTTTTACAATCACCAAATCAAGGCCCGAATAAAACCACCACCTCCATAGTGATTAGATTCGAGAAGGTATATATTAGAATGACATAGACTTGATAAAAATTAAAAAAAATTTACAAAAATTTCACATTTGCACGTCAAAAATGGAAATGCACGCTTTTTTAGTTGAAGTCTCCCAAAATAGATTTCCGGACAAGCCTCCCCTATTTTAGAGAAAATCCGGGGCAAGCCCCCCCCCCTCAGACTCGGATCACGTGTACATATATAGGTATCAGGCACTGGCGGTCCCAGACTTTGATTTCGGGGGGGGGGGCGGAGGTCTGACGAATTTTTTTCACTTTTTATAATAGCGTTTTTCAGCTTTACGCTATCTTGTTATTGCCGCAGCCATATCAAGCAATGAATTGAGTCTGTTTGTAGTAAAAATCAGTGGTGTACCCAGAAAAATATAGGGAATTTTTCAATTTTTAGGCTGAATTTGGTCAACTGGAGACGTATCAGAAATTTTTTCCGACAGGAAAATAAAACACATGATGGGAACGTCACATCAGACAGTGTATTACACAACTAAGTGCAGCATAATTTACTCGTGTAGACATGCAAATACAGCACAATGTACTCATGTATACATGTATAGGCTTTGATGAAAGATAATAAGGAGGAATATTAAACCATAGAGTTGCAGGGATTTGGGGAAATTAGGGGAAATTTTTGATTTTTAGGCCAAATTTGGTCAATTGATACTATCAGGATATCAAGTCTATGTCATTCTAATATATACCTTCTCGAATCTAATCACCATGGAGGTGATGCTCTTATTCGGGCCTTGATTTGGTGATTGTAAAAAAGGAGCATGATTTTTTGAATCAGATAAAATAGTCAGAAAACTGTTTTGAGTTAGTGGTATTTTTTAACCATTTTTTGTCATTTTTTGTGTTTTCGATACAATCTTGTTCTGACGTATAAAAAAACGCTAGTTTTTTTGGAGTAACGAAAAGTTGTAGTGTGCATTTTGAACTCAATTTTACAGTCGCCATTTCTTGTAGTATATAAATTTCGAACAGCAGTTTGTGCTCATTTCAAATTTTCTCGGAAATATATATGTTTGCACGTATATACGCACGCGTGTTTTGTAAAACATGATTCATGTCTTAAGATATCTGATTCTAAACATCTTTTGACTGACTTGCATTTTATGCCCTGATTAGTTTAGATATATGATGATGGAATAAATACAAATTTGTGGTTTTTTCAGTAGGTATATATTATGTATATACAATGTACATCATTGTCATGGGGCACACACGTGTCGGGGGGTATATTCTGAGCGCAAATTTTCACAAAACATTTTTATCAAGATTTGGGGGGACTGTTGATCTAAGAACGGGTTACAACCATACATGTAACGGGGTCAAAATTTTGGGGGGGCCTCTCCGGCCGAATTTTGGGGACCCTCCCCCCCAGATTGACCAAAAATACCCTAAATTTTGCAAAATTTTATAAAAATTTCGCCAAAAAGTACCCTTTTTTCGAAATTTTGCCCAAATTTTGGGGACCCTCCCCCCCGGATCCTCGATTTTTTTTTTGGGGGGGGGGGTGGGCCCCCCATCCCCCCCTCATACATGTATGGTTACAACCACACGTGAGTACGTAGGGAATTTTAAGGAGTGGGATTCTCCCGAAGTGCGGAGCATTTTTGTTGCCAAGTTTTGCTTCATGAGCCACTATTTTTGCCTAAATGAGCAGCTTTGTGACATTGTGTGACGGGGAAGTTGCCTCCGGGGGGGGGGGGAATGCCCCTCACATAGGGTTACAACCCTGTTGTGCACCCATGGCGTTTACCCAAGAATATCCCCTAGCCACTTTTGTCGGTTCCCACCGTTTGGAAATGTAGTTGTGATCCGCCTCTGACTAGATATATACCGGAACCGGACCATACATGGGTTTTTTTATTTCCCAAAATGTCGGAGCCGGTCTCCTGTCATTTCGGTGCAATCTGTGTTTTCGCTTCTGTTCAGTGGATTACTGTAAATGTGTCTTATTGTTTTTTATACTGATATCAATTCTTGTTGCTTCAAATCTTGCTGTATTCTGTATTGTGAGATGTCCGTGAAGGTGAATTTCAGTAGTTTTTTTGTTTTTAACCTGGAGTTGATCGTAAACCGGGAAATAACCGACCTGTAGGTATACAGTAGTAGGAATTCGATTAGTAACCTAAAAATGTTTTTTCCTTCAAATGTTCGTGGCAACCCGCTTCTTACCCTCATGCTGGCTTGTGTTGTGATTGTCATGTGTGTTTCAATCTATTCATATTAATATTTGTTATCTAATGCTGATGTAGTAAATTATTTTCACTCTATTTACTCTTTGTTTGCTTTTTTCTGAAAATCGTAGATTTTGGTAAGGTAAGGGTTTTTGAGTCTTGGGTGTTAGGAAATTAGGGATTTGAAGATAGTAAATATCTGTGACTATCAGTTACTCTACAGAAACAGGAATTCATACAAGATTCTACAAATAAGTTTACTAGAAATCAAAAAGTCGTTGCTTCTAGTGCTCTGCACAAACAATAAGCTACAAATTTACAAAACGTGTGTTTCATTTCCTGGCCATTTTAATATCTTCCAAAAGTTTCACACAACATTTCGACACAGCGCCAGTAAAACCAGCAAAATTAGTAAGCTGAACGAGATAGGTTGAGAAAGGGAAGCGCCGCCAGGGAGCGGACAGTCGGGCATGAGCGCTTTGGCTGGTTTCACGGCTAGATCTCGCATCAGTTTGAAGGCCCCTGGACCGCACTGTTGGGTGACTGGGTTTTCGATGCATTGAATATAGCTCAGCAAAGACCTGAAGACATGGTTCGCAATCAGTTTCGGTGGAGAAACTTCCCAGACATGTTGTATTTTTGCGCTGGGGTAAAAGTCTGTTTGGGAAACAAAATTTAGTTAACCCCTTTGCGTCGATTGTAGAACAAAACAGACACCGATATGGCTGCCGATTCAGTGAAAGTAGGCTACATGAGCTAGGTACCTAACTACAACGTCGATAAGCCTAACATACGCATAATGCATGTAGCGTGAATAGGTTAGTAAATTTGACAGCTGGGCCCAATTTTTCGAAAAATATGTTCTCCGTTTAAGTTCTCCGTTTAAAAGCTCTCCGTTTAAGTTCCCCATTTAAATGTTCTCCGTTAAAGCTTTCCGTTTAAATGTTCTCCGTTTTTTTTAAACGGAGAACTCGAGTTCTCCGTTTATTTAAACGGCGAGCCTATATAATTGCACGCACATATTTCAAAATGTTCTCCGTTTAACATTTTTAGATTTTTCGAAGCCAACGATTTGAATTTAAACCGAGAACTTATCTATTTTCGATTGCAGTTTTCGAAGCTCTCCGTTTAAGTTTTCCGTTTAAATGTTCTCCGTTTAATTAAACGGAGAACTCTAGTTCTCCGTTTAAATTGATATTTGAATGAAAAATGTTCTTCATTTAGAATGTTCTCCGATTAAAATGTTCTTTATTTCAATAGTTCTCGGTTTAAATGTTCTCCGTTTTTAAAAAAGGAGAACTTTTAAACGGAGCTAGCGACCTCCGTTTATTTAAACAGAGAACTTGCTCGTTTAATTAATGGCTGTGTTGGATCTTATTCAGTCTGTCTACAAATTCCTATGTACATATTTGCAACACTAAAATGCAACTCCGCGAGTTTGCTAATTGCAAGACTAAAATAACTTTAGCGTTGTAGGATAAAGGTGGTAGTTGCGTTTTCGAGGTTTTTGTGATTCCTATATGCAAACTTTGCGCTCACAGAAACGCACACAAACTAAACAGACTGATAATTATGACGAGGTTATCGAATATGAAAAGGTTTTCAAGACATCATTTTTCCGACTTTGCGATTTCACTGCTAACTGTCTACTGCACTGCATCAATTTTGCTTCAAATTGGCAAAATTTTTTGCCTCAACACAGATTTTCAAAATACAAAAAGAACAATGTCTTAGCTTTCACTAAACAAGTTTTATAGTCGTGCAAAGTCGACTGCTTTCGTGACACTACTCCCTTAAATAAACGGAAAACTGGAGTTCTCCGTTTAAATAAACGGAGAACTAGAGTTCTCCGTTTATTTAAACGGAGAACTTCTGAGTTCTATTTTAGAATTCTTCCCAAAAAAATTGTTCTAAAATATTTAGAGTTCTCCGTTTCAATAAACGGAGAACTAGAGTTCTCCGTTTATTTAAACGGAGAACTTTGGAGTTCTATTTTTGAATTCTTCCGAAAATAATCGTTCTAAAAATATCGAGTTCTCCGTTTAAATAAACGGAGAACTTTTAAACGGAGAACAATTAAACGGAGAACTAAAACGGAGAGCTTCGAAAAGTTGCATTTAGCAGAATCCATGTTCTCCGTTTAAAATCAAATTTGAGGGTTTCGAAAAAATGAAAAATGTTAAACGGAGAACTTTAAACGGAGAGCTTTTAAACGGAGAACTTGAACGGAGAACATTTTTTTCGAAAAATTGGGCCCTGAACGGACATACGACGAAGTAGGTACATATTAATTGAGCCTAATCCGCGTGCCCTATGTCTTGCATAAATCGACCTTTACACATAGGAATAGGTGATCGTTTTGAGCCAGTGTAGTGACAGTGAGTAGTGACAGTTCAGTAGAAGTGAAGGAAGTGACACTTCTATGACGTGCAGCTATAATTGTTGACAAGAGTATGCCTATACCACGTGCTTACTGACTAATCGTCAGAAAATGTCGCCCAAAACCACATCAGCTAATACTTACTTGCACGCGTCACTCAAATAAGCGTTATTCTGAAAATTATTGAAGTTATTGAAGGAGTTTGACTCAAAACCATTGCCGACACCAGTGTTGAAATTAATGCGATTGTTGCCCGCATTATTGTTGTTCAGGCCATACTGGGTTTGGGGGACGGGACGGGGGGTGCCTATCAAGTAGGGGGCTGGTTGGGTGGGGTCATAGGGGCTGTTTGTTTGTCCCCCACCCGCTAGATTCACCGAAATACTGTACAGACTGGATTGACAGCGCGATACTTCGGGGTTGGAGTAGGCCTGTCCGATACAACCCAGATTCGCCATGAACTCTGAAATAAACGACTGTTGATCTTGGAAAATTATTATGAGGATTCGTCTGCTTACTGATAGTAATAATGTAAAATAAATCGTTATGGCGTTCAAGTAACGAGTAGTTACAGCAGGATCTACCAAAATATACTTGCTAGTTTTGATAAAGTTACAGTACCTACCGACCAAACGTTTACTTGCTACAGACGACGGAGTCAAAGCGGAGTCAATGTCACTTAAGGTGGCAGTTTCGAATTTGCAGTTTTTGTCGCGATTCGCTAGAGCCAACAGCTGACTTTATGAAATTTGACACACGTATGAGGCACTTTTAGGACAACATATGGGCAAATTGTAGGCTCTTTATAATCAGTTACACCAAGAGTACATAATAGGGAAGAGTATGACACTCTTCCCTATCCTAGCTAATCGGCCCGGACGATGCTCCGGCCGAAATAGCCCTTTTACGCCTTGATTTCAGGGGGGGGGTACCCCCCCTCGAATCAAGACATGTCTTGATTTCAGGGGGGGGGGACCCCCCTCAAATCCGGGAAGTGTCTTGATTTCAGGGGGGTACCCCCCCTCGTTTCAGCACACTGCCACGGTGGTGTCTTGATTTCAGGGGGGTACCCCCCCTCGTTTCAGCACACTGCCACGGTGGTGTCTTGATTTCAGGGGGGGTACCCCCCCCCTCGTTTCAGCACGTTACCAGCTCACCACAGAGTTCATGCTGGCAGTGTGCTGAAACGAGGGGGGGTACCCCCCCCCTGAAATCAAGACACTTCCCAGATTTGAGGGGGGGAGGTCCCCCCCTGAAATCAAAACATGTCTTGATTCGAGGGGGGTACCTTAAAGCATACACTTTAAAGTACATTGGCCAGAGGCCATCGTAAACCTGTCGGGTCAGTTAATTGATTCAGTTTTTGTGAAAAAAAGGGATAATTTTGCAGCCACCAAAACTGCAAAATCTCAGTCAAAAGGTTTTAAATACTGAAGTTTAATCACTGTATGTACTCTGCAGCCATTTTTATTGAAAAACTTTTGTTTTCAACTTGGTCTGTATTTGCGTCACTTTTGAAGCAGGCAACGCTGTTAAAGTGTCAAGTGTCAACATTGGCAAACACTGGAATTGAAGAATAAGTTTTACTGGATGTAAAAGCTTAAAATTGCAGGAATCTCAGTGGTTGAGTGGCTACTGGCTAGTGTGTTAGTTTTGTAACCATTAGGTCACTGCTTCGATTCCTAGTGCATCATTATTTTTTTGACTTGAATATTCGCCTACCGCTGAACATCTACTGTAAGAAGACAAGTGAAAATACAAGGCTTTTGCTAGTGACAGATGCAAATGTACGGTAGAAGGCGTGTAAAACACACCCCGCACATAAGCAATTTAACGCTAGCTGTGTGTTAAGATTCCAATATCAAAATTAAAGACCTGTTGGGCTGTGGCCCAACAGGAAAAAAGTAGGTAGTTTTTGACATTTTTTGGCTATTTTTACGCGAGGGGCCGGCCGCGTATATACTACAGAATATACTACTGTATATTCAGAATCTAAGATTCCTACGTTAATCCGGGTAGGTCTAATAGTGTAAATTAACACTAGAATGGTAGGTACCTCCCAGTTCTGCCATGCAACATGCAACTCGACGGAACTAGGATGATTTCAAACTACCGCAGGATGCAAAACATCCAGGTCCGGGGCGGAATCGAACCACCAGCATTCTGATCATAAATCAGATGCTCTGTAGATGCACGCAGCACTACCCACTGAGCTAACCGAGCTGATGAATCAATGGAATTGCACGTAGACTACGATCGGCTCAGAGGTAATGAACAAGTTGTGTAGCAGCAAACAGAGATTATCAAAAACGTTATGCAGGCTCACATGTCATGTGGAACATAAAATAATGTCAATAAATTTTTAGATAAATGAATTTAATGATTTTATTCCCTGATATCAGTGCATACTGCATATGAGCAATCTTCTGTCCGACGTCGACACTCATATTTCTATTTGTGACCCAAGGCTAAGAAGTTAGAAAGCGCATCAGCTCACATTAGCTGATGTTAACTAACTTGAACCCGGGACCTTAGTGGTGTAGTGGTTAGTGTTCGTGACTCTAAATCTGTGGATCGGAGTTCGAATCTCGCTACCCACATTTACAAGAATTGAGACTTTTTAATGTTTTTAATTTTACTTCAATATTTTAATATTTATTTTTAAACGGGTTTCTGTGTAGTTCAGCAAATTTTGCCTGAAGACAGACTTTGAGCTACTCAGCAGTAAATGTGAGCAGCGCGAGAAAGTTACAAATCTTTTCTCCGAAAATTATGGCCGCGTTTTATATTTCCTTTGGAATATTGACATTCAAACCTCACAGTGTAACTACTTCTCACTCAGCAGAAGAGCTTGTTACAATATATAGTGATTTTTAAACAACTGTGTCTCAAAGACAGTATTGTTTTTCACTAAATTAAAAAAAATGGTATCTAGATATTTTACTTAAGATTACTTTGGAACGTTAAAACGCATATTTAACTGTAACTGTTTCCAGAAAATTAACACTTTCTGAATTTATCTATTTTTTTCACTTTAAAAAGATGTGATGTAAAATTTAAGCTATGTATTACTTTAAAATTTGGCACCGAACTAGACCTATTTCCATTGCAGTATTTTGCTAAAGCTCATGTTCCCAACTGTTATATAATCAGGGTTATGAGCTCTGAAGTACGTGACAAGTAAGGGTTGTTGTCAGTGCTGGCCATGATACAACAGACTTGTCACATGGCCTTAACACGTAAAAAAGAAAAAAGTATAGGTAGCGGTAGGATTCGAACCCACGCATATATCTGACTATGTTTTCCAGTCAGTGCCGTAGACCACTCGGCTACGCTACCTTGGGTAAAAATCTTTATAGGACAGTATAGAGAGAAATTCTGCTAGCGTGTCTGCGGTTAAACTTAATCAGGTTATATTCTTTGCAAAATGAAACATAACGCAAAAACTTGAAAAAATGCCAAATTTGAGATATTTCACAGCGTATTTTGGACAAACTGTCGAAATTGTTAACAAATCAAATACATGTGCTTGCGGTCTATTTCTTTGTCTGAATTGAATTGCAAAAACCGCTTATAAATAGCTTCTAAAACAACCGAGTAACAGCTCATCATGAAAAGCTGCATATACGAAACTACCACCTTAACTCCTGAGTCAAAGCATCCTACATAGTTATGTAGGGAAATATAATTCGACTCCAAAATCAAGTGGCTCAGTCTCTGCTTTGACTCCGGAGTCGGTACTCTGTAGCAGGTAATTTTGGTCGGTACGGTAGGATAAAGTTGTCGAATTTACATGTATACTTATATGTAAGCAAATACCTAATTCATTCATGCCCAGGAATTTTCGGAGGGACTTCATTTTTTAAAAATTAACCGATAATGGCCATTTAGGTTGATGATCTGGGGACGGGTAGTGGGGCGTCGAACCTTTCTCAACATGTGCAGACTACAGGTTTCAGGATCAGGCTGTTTGCGTGCAATCTTCCTTGATCCTACGATATCATTGGGTATGTGAGTGTATGCATAATATTGATGTTTAGAAATCGATGCAGGCAGAGCTTACACTGATAACGACAAAACAGCAAGAGCAACAATTTAGGATATCTATTAGACTTAGAATTAGAATTAAAAAATGACAATCTCACTGTCGTAACGTTCGCCACACAAGTACTGGAATATCTGTACGGCGGAGTCGTAGTCGCTTTGGTGCGTTTGTGTGGCCAGACATTGGCCTGAGTACTGCTTCACGCACAGATCGAACTTGCCAAAGGATCTGAAAACAGCAACACAGGATATGAAGCATTTGAATAAAATTTAAGGCCGGTGGAGGGTTTTCCGGGGGGTCCCGCTTCAAGCCATGCCAGTCGCTGATTTTCTTCAGAGTGTTTTTTATTGTTTTAATGTATTTTTTACTTTTTAAAAATTTATTTTACTATTTAACAATAACAATTTTATTCCGCAAACTCCAAAATTACCACGGAAATCAAGTTTCTAAATATGAGTGCGTAAGCAGCAGTGTGAATGACATTTCATTAGAAACCAAATACATAAGTACATAAGTGTTGCTGGAATTAGTTTGTGTTGAACACAGTGTTTTTTAAGTTCGTGGGTCAAGTGGGTGGCGGATTGACTTTGCTGGTCGCGCTTTAGCAACAAGTAGTTTTATCCACATTACACCACTGAAGATGGTTTGAGGTCTAAACGTTGTTTTGCGGAACAAAGCACCTTCAATGCGAAACCCATGCAGTCACTCACTGACAAGCACTGTCCAAATACTCCTGGGTAATTTGCATAATCTTGTCCCAGTCCACGGCTTTGTAGTCGATCCCCGTTCCGATCTGCCCGAATGCCTGCGTCGCGCAGTCGTTGATTTTCCTCTGGATCTCATCTGGGCACTGAGGTTGTGCACAACTGGGACTCAGCGACACAAGGGCAGCTAAAGTACATAAATAAGGAAAGTTAAGGCCTATTCACACGAGGGCGCATGAGCGGGCGCATTGCAGGGCGTACGCCATGGCGTACGCCATGGCGTACGCCATGGCGCACGCCATGGCGCATGAGCGGGCGCATGCGAGGGCGCATGAGCGGGCGCATTCTATTTTCACACTGCCTGCTGCATTATTTCACAATGCAGTATGCGAGTGTGCGTGTGCGCCCGCTCATGCTCCCTCTCGTGCGCCCGCTCATGCGCCCGCTCATGCGCCATGCAATGCGCCATGGCGTACGCCATGGAGCAAAATGCGCTTTATAGATCTGGAAAAAGCGGTTGAACAAGCCAAAAGGCCAAAATGAGCGTAAAATCAAATGAAATAATCTGTAAACAGCACTCAACTCAAAATAATTTTCTAATGTAACT
>JASANF010020422.1:0-25891 GCA_030248245.1 Trissonchulus sp. WLG1_4 | reverse complement strand
CGGTGGCGGAGTCTGGTTTTGATTGTAGGCGCGGGATGTGTACTTTACTGACAGCTGCGAACGTCTTCACAGCTAATTCAGCCTTTTGAGTGTCCGTAGTGGCGTATTTACCATTTGGGCTGTGGATCTGGATATCCGGTAGAGGAGACCACTTTCGGCCGTCCATTGATCGCAACATATTCCAGACTTTAGAAGACGAATCCCTTGGGTTCAGGGAGGTAGTGAACTCTTGCCAGGCCCTGGTCTTCTCCTGTCGGTACACACGGTTCGCTTCCATTCTCGCCTCCTTGTACTCCTCTGCATATCGCTGAATTCCGGGGTGCGCGTGGAGCTGATCCACTGCTTGGTTGCAGCGTCTTCTTGCATCTTCGCAGCTATCGCTCCACCATGCCTTTGGGTCTTTTCTTGAGCCGAAGGGAACTGCTTCCTTGGTGCACTGCTGGATTATTCGGATGAAATCAGCGTACGCCGACTCGATGCTCTTGAATGAGCAAGCCGACCAGCTGGAGAAAGCGCTCTCCGTGAGGCTCTGATAGCACTCCCAGTTTGCTTTCTTGAAGGAAGGACGAGCCGGCTGTCGCTTACTGCTTCCTTTCCTCAGGGCCTTAATTTCGATGATCAGCGGGAGGTGGTCTGATCCAATGGGAGGACCGACCCTCCATGTCACCTGTCCGTCTCAGCCTGAGTGTGCGAGGGAGACGTCAGGTGCCGATTTTGCGCCATCTGCTGATATTTTGGTTGCATGTCCTGGGCTGAGGGGCAGCCAAGCCTTGTCGTCTAACCAGTGGTCCAGTGCTGTTCCCAGGGCGTCATTAGGGCAGTGAGGGTCCCAGGACCCATGGCAGTTGACATCTCCCAGTATAAATGAGTGACGGTCAACGGGCCAGCGATTCAGGTGTAGGTCTGCCGTTCTGCCATCGGTCGCACCGCCGCGCACGGGTGGGCGATATACATATGTTGTAAATACGAAGTTCCTTCTGGTCTGGCAGATGAATCTGGACACCAATTGATTCCAGGCATGAGTCCGCTGGCAGATTCAAGTCGCACTGGGAGTAAGGTAGCCCTTGACGGATCAGAATTGCAACGCCGCCCTGCGGTTGGTCCGTAGTGGCTGCGCGATGAACCGTGCGGTCTCGTCGAAGAGTAGAAAAATTGGTGGTCTTCGGTGAGATGGAAGTTTGAGTGAGCTTCGTTTCCTGGAGGCATATTACGTTTGGCTTTTCTTCGTCGATTAGCTTGGATAAAGCCACTTGACGCGCTCTCCAGCCGTTCAGGTTCAATTGGACAATTTTGAGATTGTTTAAATGGGATGGTCTCTTCTTTTGTCGGCTGGGCTGCTGTGTGCGTGGTGTTGATGTTGTCGCTGCTGCTGGTGGTGGTGCTGCTGCAGGGGTCACCGGAAGATGAGCAACAGTAGCAGTAGCGCATTGCCTGCAGAGCCATGTGGACCCTGTGGATAGAAGCTGTCTGCAGTCGGCCACTGATAGTTGAGCGCAGGAACGATGGCGCCACTTTGAGCAGCCTCCGCAAAGAACCGACCAACCGTTGTAGCTGACTTTGAGATTGCATGTGAGGCATAGGTACACAGGGCCAGGATTAGGGTGTATGTCGCCCGACAGAATCAGCAGGCGCCCGGCCACGTCAGGCGTGTCTGGAGGCGGGCGCCCTGGCAAAAACCCGACATATCCGGCCATAAACGTTCCTTTGAGAAGACTCCAGAGTGTGCAGGAAATTCGTGTGGGTTGAAGATCCACAGTCCGGGACGCCGCGTAGAGGCTTCCTGTCTCGTCCCTGTGATTGAGCGGTCGCAAAAAGTCATTTTTGATGAATATGATTGATATATTGAAAAACACTAAAATCGCGATTTTTGAAAAACATAAATTTGGCTAAATTTTTTAGATACTATTGATTTGCCAAAAATCGAATTTTGCGACCGCTCGAAGATGACAAGGTGCATTTATGTGCAAGGGCGTACCCAGGGGGGGGGTTCAGGGGGTCTGAACCCCCCTTTTGGCCAACTCATAAGAAAAATTCAACAAGGGCCCCCCTTTGGTTTTTGCGGGTTCGCCGGAAAAAATTTCCGATACGTCTCCAATTGACCAAATTTGGCCCAAAAATCAAAATTTTCTCCGCTTTTTCTGGGGGCCGCCGCTCCCAGACCTCTGCAATTTAGTAGCTTATTGTGTTTCTTGTTATTGTCTTTGATTAGCCTCTATGTATGTGTGAGTGAGTATATATATATATATAGGGTATGCAGCATCTCCTAGTTTAATGCGCTTATACTGATTTGACGGTCTTCCAATGGCTTTGAAAATTTTCCAACACATACAGACATACAGTACTGTGCACTTTTTTAGCTCCAGCTTGAGGCAATCCACCGTGAACCTCCGCACTCACTCAAGTTGTCATGTCGCAAAAATTGCTGTATATATTTGTGCAACTTTGTGTTTTTAGATTTTTTTAAATAACTTAGGCATCTTGCATCGGTATATACAAACAAACAAACAAACAAAAATCGGTATTTATAAAAGTGTAAGCCAGGCTTTTATCCGGCTTTTCGTATTCATCAGACCAAGCTCAGCTTTTTATTCAGGGTTTTAGACTTGACGGTTACAAATCGGTGGCTCAGATAGTAGAGTTTCCGATTAATAATCTGAAGACTGACGGTTCGATTCCTTCTCCGTTTTTTTGAAGCTTCAATTTCATCAGTTGAAGTGGCAACGACACTGCAGGTAACTGTATTCGACTGACCTTACCTACCTTTCTTTCAGTGTAATTAAACACTGGACTGAATCAACCCTCCTTAACTATCAGAAAAGGATGTTCATTCGAAGATTTCACAAATCCTATCCAAACCAAGTATAAAGTACTTGTTGCGCTGTGGCGAAACAGGCAAAAGCCGAGCTTTTGATGCCGACTTTTATGAATACCGGCCTTGGGACGACACATTTTCAATGCAAATTTTATTCTTTATTTTATTTTATTTCAAAATTCTGAAAAAGATCTGGCTTCTGGGGGCTGACGCCCCCACGCCCCCAGACTCCCACATTCACTCTGGTTTCTCGACAAGTGTTGCTTAAATTTTAATTTTCAATGCAAATCTTATCTAAAAATTTTAAAAAAGCTTTAGCTTCTGGGGGCTGCCGCCCCCAGATCTACGCAACCAGGGTCTATCACAGAAAAACCAATGAATCTGAATTATCTGTAAATTTTTTCTATTACAAATTTTTTAGATGTTTCTTACCCTTTCCATTCAGAGACTTTTTACAGACTTTCAGAGGAATTTCAGATAAATTTCAGAGAAATTCAGAGGAAATTCAGATAATTTCACCCAGAATTCAGAGACTCTGAATTTTATCTGAAAAAAATGTTACTGGCTTTTCAGATCTATTTCAGATACTTCTTGCAGGAGTTTCAGAGATAATTCACATGAATTTCACATCCGTAAAAAGTAGGTGAATTTTCTCTGAAATTCTTGTAAAAATTATCTGAAATTTATCTGAAAAGCCAGTGACATTTTTTCAGATAAAGTTCAGAGTCTCTGAATTGTGGGTAAAATTCTCTGAATTTCCCCTGAATTTCTCTGAAATTTGTCTGAAATTCCTCTGAAAGTCTGTAAAATTGGATCAAGTGCAGTTAGGGGGGAAAATAGTGGCCTATTTTTTTGGAGTAGAGCACCTTGAGGGAAGCATTTTTTGTAATAGAACCCCTATCCACACATTTGGATTTTCTGAGCTATGACCCCCTAAAAATTGCATTTTCAGTGTTTTTTGAAGTGAACGTAGGCCAAAGTTCGAAGCCAAAAATGGCTGTAATCTTTGTTTTTGGATAGTTTTGAGTGCGTTATGATGTTTTAAGGCATCGTCTAGGCTTAGTTGGCAGGATTCTCTAGGCTAAGCTGGCAGGATTTTTTCTGAAAATTTCGATTTTTTATTGCCTAAGCCTGAGCCTAAGCCTGATACTAAGGCTAAGCCTAAGCCCCATACTAAGCCTAAGCCTAAGCCAAGCCTAAATTAAGGCTAAGTTTGAAATTGGTCAAAAATTGGACGTTTCTGGCAAATTCGGCCAATTTTTCGGCTGGCACCCGGTCAAAGAGCCTTTGTTTTGATCTTAAAAAATTGTAAACAATAATCTGACACCATTTAGACACGATTAGAACGCAAAAATCAAGGGCTTCGGAAAAAAATTGTAAAACGTCCCTCACTGAGGGTTCAGACTTCGGGGGGTCGTATCTCAGAAAATCCAAAAAATGAAACAGGGGTTCTTGAAGCAAAAATGCTTCCCCAAGGTGCTCTACTGAAAAAATTAAGTCCACTATTCCCCCCCCCAACTGTATTTAACCCGAATGGTCAATGGAAAGGGTAAAAAAATCTGAAAAATCTGTAACCGAAAAATTTACAGAGAATTCAGATCCCTGGTTTTCCTGTGTATTTAGTGACTTCTATATTTCACTAACTAGCACAGCTAAAAATTTAGGCTGAACCCCCCCTTTGAAAATTTCTGGGTACGCCCCTGTTTATGTGCCAAATTTTAACTTTTTTCTTTGAGCCAATTTTTTAAAATAGCAAGCCGAAAATTTGCGTTTGTATTCACACGCAATATATTTCTGTCTCATGCAGAAAATATTGCGTTAGTTCACAAAAAAATTTTACCACACTCAATAAAGCACAAAAATTTTTTAATTACGTTTCAGTAAAACACTACTGCTAGTGTAACAGCTATGTAGCTGTGAAGAGAAATCGCAAGCCGAAATTCCACTCACGTTTGGTCTACAGTGAATGCTAATTTGTATCAATCAACTTCATTTTTTGTGTTTGGGCATACTTTTACTGCCGTTTTTTGAAAAGTCGCATTTCAAGAGCGCCACATTAAATTGAGTCAAAAAAGGTTTACAATTGTTCAGAAGCAAGACAAAGGTTCTTTAACTACATCCCGCCGGCCGAAAATTCCGGCCGGTCACAAACACTAGCTCCCAGAAAAAAAATTGGTAAATTTTTGATTTTTAGGCCAAATTTGGTCAATTGGAGACGTACCGGAAATTTTTTTCTATAGGCCCTCTTTGGTAAAGGGGGGGCCCAGAGCCAAAGGTGGGGGGGCCCGGGGCCCGTGGGCCCCCCCCTGGATCCGCCACTGCCGGGGCTGGCAGGGTGGCTGGGTTTTACCCACTCCCCAATTTTTTAAAATCGTAAGCCGAAAATTTGCGTTTATACTCACACAAATTTTTTTGTGGCCGAATTTTTGGAATAAATTTTTGGAATAATTTTTTTTCCGGCCGGCCGGCCGAATTTTTGGATAAAACCAGTCCAGAGTGTCATTTCGGTATAAACTTAGCCTGCCGGATTGTTATGCCGGCCTAATTTTGTCAGTCGGTTGAATCTGGCTGGCTGGCCGGTGTTTTTAACCGGCCGGCCGGTCGGCCGATTTTGACCGGCCGGCCGGCCGGCAGATTTTAGCCGGGCCGGCTTTTCCCGGCCGGCCGGCCGGCCGGCGCCGGCTTTTTTGCCGGCCGGAGCCGGCCGGCGAAAATCGGGCCGGCCGGCGTAGGGCCGGCCGGCCGAAAATTTCGGCCGGTTACAAACACTAGCCCCCAGAAAAAAAATTGGTAAATTTTTGATTTTTAGGCCAAATTTGGTCAATTGGAGACGTACCGGAAATTTTTTTCTATAGGCCCTCTTTGGTAAATGGGGGGGCCCAGAGCCAAAGGGGGGGGGGGCCCGGGGCCCGTGGCCCCTCCCCCTGGATCCGCCTCTGCCGGGGCTGGCAGGGTGGCTGGGTTTTACCCACTCCCCAATTTTTTAAAATCGTAAGCCGAAAATTTGCGTTTATATTCACACGCACTTTATTTCAGCATCACGCAGAAACTATTGCTTTATTTTACAAAAAAATTACACCACACAAGCCAGGTGGAAATTAATATTATAAACTTAAATTATTAGCCAATTTTTCGGACGGAATGTAGTTAAAGAACCTTTGTCTTGCTTCTGAACAATTGTAAACCTTTTTTGACTCAATTTAATGTGGCGATCTTGAAATGCGACTTTTCAAAAAACGGCAGTAAAAGTATGCCCAAACACAAAAAATGAAGTTGATTGATACAAATTAGCATTCACTGTAGACCAAACGTGAGTGGAATTTCGGCTTGCGATTTCTCTTCACAGCTACATAGCTGTTGCACAACCAATAGGTCATTTTGCTTGTTATAACGTGATCAAGCGGTCGCAAAATGTCATTTTTGATGAATACGATTGATATATGGAAAAACGCTAAAATCAGGGGGGGGGGGTAGCGAGCGGACAAAAGGACAAAATTTTTGTCTGCAGGCAGAATAGTTTTTAGAATTTTTCTATAGGCCCTCTTTGGCAAAGGGGGGGGGGCAGAGCCAAAGGGGGGGGCCCTGGGACCATGGGCCCCCCTGGATCCGCCACTAGACTCCCAAATTTTCCTGGTTGAGCCAATTTTTTAAAATCGCAAGCCGAAAATATGCGTTTATATTCACACGCACTTTATTTCAGCATCACGCAGAAACTATTGCTTTATTTTAGAAAAAAATTACAAAATGCTCATAAGTTCTTTTAGATTAGTCAGTGTTTTTTCCTGTTGTGCCACAGCACAACAGGTCTTTAATTTTGATTTTGGCCGATAGTATGGAGTGTGACTAAGCGTGTGTGTTTGTTTACTGTACAGTTTGGCTTAACTGTGCGTGCGTCACAGCATTGCCTAGCATAAAAAATACACACAATCAGTGATAACTTTTGCAGTGCGTTTATGTGTCGCGCGTGCGTCACATTGCTGTGAGTATTATTTGGAAATCTTTAATGACAAAAGGTTGATCTCGCAAAATATCTGCGAACGCTGTGTGTGCATGCAAATACAACTAAAAGTGTCACTGCCTTTACAATAATTACATAGCTGTAATACATTTCTTTACAGATGACCTAAGTATCAACCATAGGGCAGTATATACATCCTTCGTATGTGCCTACTGTGATTGCATGTGAAACCAAACTGCGTGATAACAAACTTTGGCTCGAATTATGTAAATATTGTGAGAGTATCATGCAACTAATATGTAAATTAGCTGACAAGCAACCCTATATAAATCATAAATAATGAAGTCCGTGTTTAAAATGCTCAGGCTGGCTGTCAACTGTTTGCTTAAATTTAGGTGGATAACAATCCCAATGTTTATACTAAAGTCTTAATTGAAGATAAACTCCAGTTGAATAGATTGAGTAGAATCTCAGCTGAATCGGAGCTACACCTCTACTTTTTATAATGTAATATTTAATTTAATAATTTAACTCTTAAGCGCTAACTGCGCCATTGGTGCAGCGGACTTGAACCAATTTAAGGAATCTAAGCCTGCGCTAAATCGATTAAGCTTACAGTTAATTAATCTGATTTGGTGCAATGCACCGTTGCAAAGGTAAATATCGCTGCACAACAGGCTTTAGCTGACCTCTGGTCAGTTTACTTAGAACTTTTTGATTGATACTTACTGAAGCTTTTGCCGCAAATTGGGCTTGTTGTTGCTTTGTGTTGTATGGTTTGTGGCTAACCGACTTATTACTTGCCCATTAAATTTATCGTTATATTGTTAAAAAATTGTTAAATTTATCGTTGTATTATGTACGTGGTCAGTAAAATGTTTTCTTGTTTTTTATTTAGCCTTAAGGGAGTGCTCCGGGAATTGGGGGCTACCTCAGAACTTATGAAAAAAGGTACAAAAAAGAAAACTTTAGCATACAGATACGTAGTGTGGTATGAAAAAACGCTTGCGGCAAAGTTTCAGATCACGTGATTATGTTACGTGACTCACAGAACACCGAACGTGAGCAAATTTTCGGCAAACGATAACTCTGCTCAAACTTTACGAATAATCATAACTTATATATCAACGTGTAGCTTTTGTGTTTCTCTAGTTGAACGTTATTTTGGTTTTTAGCTATCATATTGGGTTTTGAAAAAAATTGCCGTTATGTGTTTTTGAAGTCAATCTGAGCCGCAAAAATCATATAAAAAATTTTTAGAGTAAAATTTAAAAAGAAAAGATTGCTCAACAGCGCAGAACTAAAGGCTATTATGGTGCAAAATTTTAGAGAAAAACACCACACCAGTAATTTGTGATCGAATGCAAAAAATTGGTTTTTTTATTCATACTACCTTTATTGGAGTCTGATGGTTCTGAAAAAGTTTTTTTTTTGTCAAATTTTTGCACAAAACGCAATAAAATTGTTTTAATTTTCACTTGCGAAGTTTGTTCGAAAGTTGAATAAAATCAGTAAATTGTGTAATTTTTTTCAAAATTATTGTTATGTAGATATACACGCAAAAAAATTCGAAATAGCATTCTGGAAAACTTTTCTTCATTCAAGAATGACAGGTAATTTTTGCTGTTTTCAAAAAATATAGCCCAAATCCTTGGTTCCCAGAGCGCCCCCTTAAGGCGGAATAACTAGAATGATTGCCTAACACCAAGAGTAGATATTTGGTGCTATAAGCCACTCCAGACCATATACTCAGCATAGGACTAGTATATGGTGGTACTTTTGATCTGGGGATCAGAAATATCTCAAAGTTGTTTTATCTACAAACTTCGTCAATATTAACAAAAAACGTTTTGCTGCGTCTATGATTTACACGTAAAATTGAATATTTAAAATCCCCTAGTCAAAAATTGGCAATAGCTTTGGTTCCAATTATTCACATCCGCGATGCTCTTCTACGTGGGTACAATATGTGAAAATTAGAAGCAAAATAAAATTTTCATTTATACAGGTAGCCCCCCCTTAATCTGGGTAGGTTGAAATGCTAGTATTAAATATTACTAGAAGGGTAAGTACGTCGCTCACCTGCCAGACAGACAAATTACACTTGCCGAAACTCTGTTATCTTAAATGACAAAAAAATCTCGACAAAATTGATTAAAGCACTTGAGAACATGTACATGATTATTCAGCAACACTGATTAAGTTACAATTTTAAAAAAATATAAAAACTGCTGACATACGGTTTAGACTAGCTGAAGGGCATGTCTTGATTTTCAATAAAAAACCAAGGCCGACCTGAGACTGACGTTCTTTATGCATACCGATTAGTATTTTTAGAAGATCGTAATCAAAAATTCTACACGTATTACATACATACGAATTGTAAAGGGTGTTCTGACACGTTGGTTTTACATACGTTCTGACAACGTTAATCCTACAGAAAGTGCGTACGTAGCTTTGAGCTTCATGGCAACTGTTGGACACAAGAAGAAACCAAAAGTTGAGAAACGACCCTTTTGGAACCCAGACAAAAAAGCCTAGCCTTGAATAAAGCCCCAGGTAAGCCTTTCACGAAACAATAAAGCCCCAGCCTTGAATAAAGCCCCAGGTAGGCGTTTCACGAAACAATAAAAACCCAGGAGCTTTATTCGAGGAAATTTGGTACGTGTAAATGCACTGGTTTGCACAGCTATTTCCGTGAAAATCCATTTTTCTTGCTAAAAAAACCTCAAAAATTTTTTTCATGTGATATGCACATCAAATCGAAGGAAATTTAAGCCTGAACAACTTTTGTTTTTTCGATGTGTGGTTATTTTAGCGCATTTTCAAAATAATGGCCAAAACCCACATTTCAGGTGTGCCACCTTAAGAACTTTTGGAACGAAAAGAGTAAGGTTTCAAAAAAAATTGCGAAAACGTACCTCAGAGAGGGTTCACATTTCGGGGGTTCATATCTCACAAAATACAAAAAATCAAAAAGGGGTTCTTCAAGCAAAAATGCATCCCCCAAGATGCTCTATTTAAAAAAAAATTAGGTCCACTATTTCCCCCTTCCCCCAACTGCATTTAACCCAAAAAAATCCAGAAAAATCCTAGAACTCCGTAGAAAGATCCCAGAAAAAACCTAAAAAAACCCTCGGATCAAGTGCCGTTGGGAAGAGGGAAAAAAGTGTACATATTTTTTGGAGTACAACATCTTAAGGGAAGCATTTTTGTAATAGAACCACTATCCACAAATTTGGATTTTCTGAGGTATGACCCCTTGAAAGTTGCATTTTCAGTGTTTTTGAAAATGAACGTATAACGTAGGCCAACGTTTTAAGTCGAACATGGCTCAAGGGTCATCCCAGGGGGGAGGGCTGTGTATGTGTGTGCGCGTGTGTTCGTGTGTGCTTGTGTATACGCGCATTGTGTGTCAAATTGAGACTCTCTTCAGACATTTCAATGCCTAAATCGGGACAAATGTCCAAATCTGGACGTCCTGATTTGTCCCTGTTGGTGATAGGACTTAGGCTTAGGTTTAGTTCTTGGCTTAGGCTTAGGCTTAGGCTTAGATTTGGGCTCAGGATCTGTCTTAGGTATAATGGGCGTGGGAAAGTAAAAATTTGGTCCCGATTTGACACACATTACCTACCTGTGTGTGTGTGTGCGTGTGTGTGGCTCCGAACTTTTTAGTCTTAATGAAAAAATTAATAAAATACATGGGGAAGCCGGAATTTTAATTAGAGCTTGATTTTTATGAATACCATAAGCCCAGCTTTTTATCCCAGTTTTTATGAATACCAAAAGCTTGGATAAAAAGCCCAGCTTGGTTTTATAAATACGAAAACCCTGGCTTGCTGTAAACCCGGATAAAGAGCCCAGCTTACACTTTTATGAATACCGGTCCAAAACCCCCATCGTCAGCCAAGCCCCCAATCTGATCTCTAGCCCCCAAAATAGCTGTCATCTTTTGGTCAAAAATTGGACGATTCTGGTCTCTGGTGAATTCACAAGAAAACCAGCGATCCGAATTCGGACATCTTTATAGGGTATTCGGAGGGTTTTTCGACGTTTTAAGGGGATCGGGAGTTGCCTCAAAAGTGAGCAAAAAGTTAATAAGACTAAAATATTACTAAATAAGTAACTACTACGGTATGAAATAACCCCTGTGTATACCTTTTAGATCACGTGATAATGTCACGTGACTTGCAGAGCACTGCGCGTGAGTGAATTTTCGGCAAGCGTTAAGTCATTCCATGTTTGTCTTAAAATCATGATTTATATATCAAAATGTAGCCCTTGCGCTCCTCTAGTTGAACATTACTTTTGTTTTTTATTATTGAGTGCGAATTTGTTAAAATTGCAATTATTCGAGGTCGGTCTCTCAGTACTAAAAGCAGTGGTGTCATGGTCTAGAACATTATTTTAAAAAAATAAAAGAATGTTTAACTGCGCTCAATGTTTTTATGCCAAATTTCAGCCAAATCGGTTGAAGCAGCAAGAAGATATCGAATGCCAAAAATTAACTTGAGCACTGCTCAGTATAATTTTTTTGAGCCAGCAACTTTGCGTAGCGTTGTCCGATTGCGCTAAAATTTAGCACAATTTTGGGGATGCTAGACACAAGTAAAAAAGCGTTTGGTAGCTAAGCAATATTGCACCGTTTTTCAAATAATTGTGAAAATGTAACAAATTGAGCACAGTTTTTGGTAAAAGTCGATTTTCGAGCCAAAATGGACGTAAAAATTAATCTTGCCGTTTCAAAGTTTTTTCGACTGCTATTTGCTGTCCAAGGATGTAAATCGATGAATTTTTAATGAATTTTTGCTGAATGTTCACACATTTGGCAGTTTGCTAGCAGAGATGCACGGGGGAATCGGCGATGGGGGGGGGGTGCCCGACCCCTGGCAGAAGGGGGGGGTGGTCCCTAGTTTTGGCCAGTTTTCGGCGACATTTTTCAGAATTTTTCGATTTTCAACTCATCATTTTTGGGGTACTTTTTTGGCCGCAGGCGAAATTTTTTTGCAGTTAGTCAGTTTTTTACGCATTTTTGGGGTACTTTCTTCGCCATCAGAGGGGGGTGGGGGGTTGAGGGGGGGGTGCCGGATGTCTGAGGGGGGGGTGCGGACCCCCCTTAGGGGGGGGGGGGGTGGATACCCCCCTACCCCCCCCTATGTGCATCTATGTTTGCCAGTAAAAAATCACAAAATCTGGCAAGTTTCCAAATATTTTGATATTGGTATCAAATGAAAGCCCACATCATTCTGAGTAAGTTTACTTCATCTTGATCTTGACACAAGTCCGAATTCGTTAGGTGAAAAATGTTATGACCCAAAACCTTGATTCCCGGAGCGCCCCCTTAATGAAAGGTTTGGATGTCTTAAGCCCGGTTCATACTCGTCCTTAAGGTAGCGCTTAGCAACAAAACTCATGTTTAGCGCTCAGCTCATGCAATAAATAGCAATACCACTTTAATTGTATATCAAAGAGACATCAAAAAAACCTATTTACATTACAGTTTAGCACTTTAATGTGAATGTGTCAAATTTTATGACCATGTCAAATTTCCTATTCACACTAATTTTGTCTATAACCTAGCTCAGCGAAACTTCAAACGATTTTGATGATCATGGTATCACTAGAAAGATCTTTCAAAAATCTAGACGTGATTTATTTTCGATTTTTGATTTTCAGTTTTGATTTTGCAAAAAATCGATTTTTCAAAAAGCAGTCGTGTTTGAGCGACTACAAAAAGTGCTGCGGGCCAAAATTTGAAAATCAAAAAACTTTCACGTCTGCATTTATATTCTTTCTTTCATTGTGCAAATTTTCAACTCAATTGCAAACGGCAGCTGGGACCCAGGTCCAAAAAAAGTAGTCGATTTCACTACGCAAAAATATAAGGTTTGCCCACACGTTTCACTTTTTCAAAAATTAGACCTCTCCTAGGACTGCATATTTCCGTTGAAAAAGTTACAAAAAGCCATACTCAATTTTTTAAGAAATTAAATCAAAAATTTGACATTTTCGAAGATTTATCAGCTTTGTAGGTTTTTCATTTTGGATTTGCTAATTTCACGGCTAAATAACTCAGCAAAACTTCAACGTATTCTTAAGTTTAATACATCAATTTAAAGCTAAGAAACCGCATATTTCAATGATATGAGTAATCATTTCATATGAAAACAAAAATTTTTTAGCTACGGCTACAAAATTGTCCAAAAAATTAAAAAAATTTTTTATCACAATATGCACAACAAATGAAAGCTATTTTCATTTTGAACAACTTTCCTTCAAGACATTATGGTAAAAAATGGCGCTGAAAAAAATTAAACGCCAAAGTCGGTTCCCCTGAGCGCCACCTTAAGGACTGTCCCTGTCTCTGTCCTTACAAAAGATTGATTCATACTTCCGAAGTGTCCTTTTCATTTTCCTTGTCCCTAAGCTGCGATTGATTCATACTTGTCCCTAAGCAGCTTAGGGAATGTCCTTGAGCAGCCATAAGGACTGTCCCTGTGTGCCTAAGAATGTTGAACAATGTTCAACTTTTTCCTTGTTCCTAAGCAAGTCGGCCAATTACAAATGAGCAGCCTGTGCACGTGACTCCAAGAATAGCCAATCCCACGCTATTAGGCTTCCTAGAGAAAATATGGTGCGAGTTTATGTCTTGTTATTAATTCTATTGTACTTTTGTGTTTTTCAGAATTTTTGTGTTTCTTGAAACAATTTCATTTTAACACGTGTAACACTCTTAAAATTACAAAAAGTTTATAAAACCCTTTCAGCTGTAAATTTTCAAGTCCTGGGGCCTATTGCATAAAACTACACTTTCTCTACACGAATGTAGCTACATTTACATTAGCTACATATTCCGGTTTCATAAAACAAATGTAAGATGTAGCTAAATCGATGTAGCACTACATCTCTGACATCACCGCAAATGTAGCAGATGTATCTACATATACTACATCTGCTACATTAATTTACTACAATTGTAGTAGATGTAGCTACATTTGGTACTTCTACTACATCTGCTGCAAGAGTTGCCACAATAGTAGCAGGCATGCTAATCGCTCAATCGATCAAAAATGCACTCCCAAAATTTGTGTTGATTAAAGTTTGTTAAGATAAGCTAAAATTTTTCAAGTTTCAAAATGTTTTTAAATTCTAAAAATTTTTTAGGACAAATTAAGACCACAAAACGCTCCTCCTATCTTTATAAACCGTAATATGTATGCTAATTAAATAGAAACTCGGATAAATATGAAAATTCAAAATATAATTGAAAACAGTAACTTGATTGTGGGACGAACCACAATCAAGAATGTAGCTACATTTTTACAATTAATGTAGTTACATTTTTTTATCAAATTGGTGTAGAATGTAGCTACATCGATGTGAAATATCTCATTATAATTTTTTTACATCGCGATGTAAATGTAGCTACATCAGATGTAATGTAGCGATGTAGAAATGTAATGTAGATACACTGATGTAGCTTTATGAAACTGAAAAAATGTAGGTGTAGCAGTTGTAGTGTAGATGAAGTTTTATGCGATAGGCCCCTGTTAGTCGAGCGGTACGATTTTTGCTTCTCGGTCGGCCAACCACAGATCCAATTCCGTATCATGAAACAGTTGACATTTCCTTTTTTTCTATTAGCAGTTTGTTGGAAAAATATTTTGAGGCCCTTTTAATGAAACGCAATTAAGCCAATAAAGTTTGAGCTGTAGTTCATGTGAATAAGACTGTTCCCTTTTCCTCAAGGAGTATGAATCAATCACCCCTGAGGACAGGGACAAAGACATTCCCTATGGACATTAGGGACATTTCTTAAGACAGGGACAATGCATAAGGACACAGGGACAAGGACACTTAGTGTCAGGGACAAGGACAAAGCTTAGGGACAGGGACAACGCTTAGAGACGAGTATAAGTCAGGCTTTAATCTTATTTAAGAAAGTTATAAATACATTCTAAAACATTTTGGATTAAATTCGGAAAAAATTTAGACATTCTTAAGATGTCACTGTTGATTGGTTCATCAGTCAGTGCTCCTAAGTTCCTAACCAATCAGTTTTAGGCTCCTTAATTTCACCTGAAATTTGTCTTAACGTCTTTATATTAAATTTATACAAATTTAAGACACATTAAAAATGTCTAAATTTTATCCGAATTTTTGCTGAAATATATACAACTTGCATGGGCGTAGCCAGGGGGGTTTAGGGTGTCTGAACCCCCCCTTTTTGGTGGAACCTGAACAAATTGTCAACAAGGGTCTCCTCTTTGGTTTTTGGGATCGGCCAGAAATAATTTCCGAGACGTCTTCAGTTGGCCAAATTTGGCATAATAATTGAAAAAAATCTTTAAATTTTTAGTAGGGGCTGCCGCCCCCAGACCCTTGCAGCTCTGTGGCGTACCAGTCCTTCTTACTATCTTTTATGAAAGCCTATGCATGTATACATAGTATACAAGTCTAAGCATTATTTGCATGTATACAAGTCTAAGCATTATTTGCTGTATCTATTGTCAAAATTTACAGCTGTTGAGGCTAAAGTTAAATTACAATTGTTTGTTTTTGTGTGTGTTTGTCTGTGGGTGTGTGGGGTGGGGGGTTTTGTGTGTTTTTTTTTTTTTTAGATTTTTTTTTTTTTTTTTATCGTATATTTTAGAAATTTTTCGTATCTCCTCTTTTTTCTTTTTTTTGTTTTATTTTTTGTTATTTCAATATCTATCGCGGTACTCTGCGAATTGTAGGGATCCTGTCGTTTTATGTTTTGTCTGTGGTGTGTTTTGTTTTTGTTTTTTTTTTTTTTTATCTCTAATTACCTATTTAGTGTATAAAGGGTAAGATGAGGAATGTGAGGTGGGTGTAACTAAGCTACACAAAAAACACAGGTAGAAGGTGGGGAGTAATTATAGTATATCTAAAATCTAGTCGAAGGTGTGGGTAGGGAGGGGAAGGAAAGGAAGGAAGAGGAAGAAATAATAGAAAGAAAAAAAAAAATAATAAAAAAATAAAGAAAAAAGGGGAAAAAGAGAGGAGTAGTGAGGGGGAGGGAGGTGGTCTTAAAAAATTTAAAAAAGGATTTAATAGAGGAATTTATATAGAAGTAAAAAAAAAAAAAAGGATTAAAAGAGTTTTAGGCTTTGGCTTCGAATCAAGGACTTGGAAATGGAAAAGGGAGATGGGATAGAAGGGTTTCCATCGTCTACCACGAAGTGAAAGATTATGTAATCTGTGCAATTTAGAAGAAGTTGAAGATGAAATTCATTTTTTGGTCAAGTGTTCCTTGTATCACGATATCAGAACTGAGTTGTTGAGTATTGATTGCTACAATTTAGGACGAGTAATAGCTGAACGTGTGTTTTGTTCACTAATTTCTTCAAATGATACTGATGAGTTGCGAAAACTTGGTAAATTTATTTATCTTGGCTTTAAGATGCGTACTAGTGCATTACAACGTTCACGTTAGTTGTATTCGTTGATTAGTATTTGCTTATTATTTGTATACGATGCTATGTTAGCAAGCTATGTATTGCATATTTTGTTTGTACTATTAGCATAATATGTCCCTTTCAGGGATTTTATGTTGGCAAATACCAATAAACAAACAAACAAACAAACATAAGTGCATTATGCTGCATTTACTTGTGTAATACACTGTCTGATGTGACGTTCCCATCTTGGAGTTAATTGTTCACATCTGACTAAATTCGGCCTTAAAGTTGTAAAAAAATAATGCTAGTTGCTAAAAAGTGCATTTTAACCCAATACCAGGGCGTACCCTGGAGGCGGGGATAGGGGGAATTGCTCCCGCCCCGAAATTTTTTCCCAGTGAATTTTTACGCAAGGGTCCATTTTGTTTTTATTGCCCAGCCGAAAAACTTCCTGTGGGCTGCCTGCCACTAGACCCCTGCAACCACTCTGATTTTTTAGAATTAGAGTTATTTAGAATTGCTTTTTCAATGCAAACTTTATTTCAAAATTCCAAAAAAGCTCCAGCTTCTGGGGGCTGCTGCCCGCAGACCCCTGCAACCGTTATGATTTTAGGACGTGTTTCTGAGAACTTTTTCAATGTAAATTCAACGTCAAAATTCTAAAAAGCTAAACCTTCTGCAGACTGCAGCTAAACCCCTGCAACTTTATGGTTTAGTGATCTTGCGTTTATAGTGCGTTTTATGAGTCTTGAAATTACTAAAATGTCCCTTTTTTCACCCTGTACAAAGAAATTAAGACACTTCCCTGATTTGAGGGTGCGTCCCCGCTAAATTCAAGTCATGTGTTGATTCGAGGGGGGTACCCCCTGAAATGAAGGCGTAAAAGGGCTATTTCGGCTGGAGCATCATTCCGGCCGGTTAGCTAGGATAGGGAAGAGTGTCATACTCGTCACTATTATGTACTCTTGATATGTCCAAACTAATTATGAATCGACCCTTAGTCGGACTAAAGTTAGCTCATTTTACCATCATGTACAGTATTTTCATGTACTATCAATGTCAAACACTACTGTGCATAAAATAGTCCCCTGTTCGTCGGCGTACGACGAGCTTCATCCTTCGCGAAATGTCACGAAACTTCGTGAAAAGTTTTGGTAAATGACGAACAAAAAGTTTTAAATTTTTCATTTTTTTGTGACAATTTTTTGTTCGTCACTATTCGCGACGTCGTCGTACGCCGACAAACAAGGAACATTTTTGCACAGTTTTGTGTTGGAATTCAACTAAAAAATTGAAAGTATGACTGTACGTTAAGCTTAAATTTGGCAAACCCAAGACGTGCTAGAAACTCCGCAATACTTGAAAACGCAATGCACAAAATTCACTGGTAAGAAAGGTTACAGTCGTCTTAGTACAGCTGGTTTTTGCTAGTTATTAGAAAAGTTTTCAAGTTTAAAGTTTCAGCGGCCAAGGGCAATTTAGTTCATGAAAATGTCATGCTTATACATGGATAGATGTGTGAACAAGTCCCACTATGTATTCAGTGTTCGATTTAGATAGTTATTGTCGAGAAATGCTCATTTTTTGCCAAAATGTTTTCACTTTGTGCTCACTATGATTTTAATTGTCTAATTATGTATTGTGTTGAATTAAATAAATGGTGAATACTATAGGATGACTCTTACGTATCTGATTGGCTTAGTGTTTACAATGCTGTTCCCAATCCCAGTTACGTTTAGGCTTTCGGCATTCGGCAAAGCCGACTAAATAGTAAATTTTAGGGTTAAATGCAGTTGGGGGAGGTGGGGGAATAGTGGACCTATTTTTTTAGTAGAGCACCTTGGGGGAAGCATTTTTGCTTCAAGAACCCCTATTTCTTTTTTTGGATTTTCTGAGATACGACCCTCAAAATCTGAACCCTCAGTGAGGGACGTTTTCGCATTTTTTTCGGAAACCCATACGTTTCTCGTTCCAAACGTGCGTAAATAGAGTCAAAATAATGTTTAAAATTTTCTAGAACGAATACAAAGGCTATTGGACCCCGGGCAGACTGAAGCGGGGGGAAATTATTTTCGATTCTAATTCGCTTCCTACCCCAACCCTATCTTTTAATAAAAATATTAAACCAGTAGCGTAGCCAAAATTAAGTTGAGGAAGGGCCCAAAGTGCCTTTTTGACCGAAAAATTTTCGAAGTCTGTCTACCGGGGGGGGGGGGGGGGGTGCTGCTACGCGACCCAAATTTTTGTCCGAGGGGGAGGCAAATCGCTGAGGGGGGGGGCTTTGGCCTGTATTAAAAATTGGCCTGCCCCTTTGGCCTTTCACTGTATTAAACCCCCATCGTCAGCCATGCCCCCAATCTGATTTCTACCCCCCAAAATAGCTGTCGCCCCTTTTAATAAAAATCTGAAGTGAAATTATTGGTGTTAAAACCGGTCAAGGTTCGGCGGCGGTCAAGGTTCGGCGGGGGGGGAAATCATTTTTGGCCATAATAAATCGCTTCCTACCCCATCTTTTAATAAAAATATAGAACCCTCATCGTCAGCCAAGCTCCCAATCTGATCTCTAGCCCCCAAAATAGCTGTCGCCCCTTTTAATAAAAATCTAGAGTGAAATTATTAGTGTTAAAACCCTTTGGGGTGGAATAAGTCGGAAAAACGGCATTTTTTCGACTAATGCTCCGGAGTCCCCCTATATCCCCCAAACCTAGGGGGGGGGGTCAAAATTGAACGCTCTTTCGAATAGGCTAGGTTAGAAGTTTGCAGGATGTAAGCTTTAGCTGGAAATCAAACTTTGTCCAAAAATTAAACTTTACATGAAATTTTTCGCGCAAAAATGGATTTAGGCAAGAATACTGAATCAAATGAAAACCTGCTGCTACCATTGAAAGAGTAACTTCTAAGCTACTAAATGCTGAAAAAATTGTGCAAATCGGTTCAGGCTTTGAAAAGTTACAAAACTTTTTCTGAAGCTACCAGGATCAGGCTAATTGAAGCGTTACAGCGCAAGTAAGGTTTAGTACAAATTCCGGGCTATAGCTGCATTTCTTTTCAAAATATGAAGCTTGTTGGAGTTTTTTAGTGCGGTAAAGGTATTACTGATGCTTCTTAGCATTTTTTTTCTTGAATTTAGGCCTCAGACTTAGGCTTAGTGCTTAGGCTTAGTGCTTAGTGCTTAGGCTGAGGCTTAGAGCTTAGGCTAAGGCTTAGGCTTAGTGCTTATGCTCAGGCTTAGTAGGTGGGCTAGGAAAGGCTTAGTCTTAGTTGCTTGCATCAAATAAAAGGATATATATATGCTACTGTGGAATCATAAATAAAGCTGCCCTTTTGAACCGAAATTGGCTATCAGCGCCAGCGTGATGCTGAGCAGCAGTGACGTTTTGAATTCGTATATTTTATGGTATTCTTCATTATTAAAAATTGCTCCTTTTAACTAAAAATGGCTATTGTTCTTCAGAAAATGTAATTAATTTATTGTCTATGCAAAAAGAACCAATAACAATTTATATGTGAGCTCAGTTTAACGATACATATTTCGCCTATTATATATTTTGAAAAATTAACATTTTTTGGTATAAATGAGCAGAATATTTTGGAGACAAAGCTGAATTAAATATAATATTATAAGTTACGTTATGATGATCAAACTTAAGACTGATATTACGACTGTATCGGTGAAAATTTTCGAAAATTAGCCCCAGAATGCCGAAAAATGATGATTTTCGACAAAATTTGATTTTTTTCGAAAAGCAATAAATCCACGTTTTTTTGCTTGGAAAGGGCTAAAAATGAACTCAGCGCGTCTGAAAACCTATAAAAACGTGTTTTTACATTGAAAAAATGTGAGTTTGAATTTCCCCCCCCCCCCGCCGAACCTGCACCGTTAAAACCCTTCGGGGTCGAATAAGTCGGAAAAACGGCATTTTTTCGACTAATGATCCGGAGTCCCCCTATATCCCCAAACCCAGGGGGGGGGTCAAAATTGAACGCTCTTTCGAATAGGCTAGGTTAGAAGTAGGGATGTCGCGGATGTCACTTTTTTGACATCCGCGGATGCGGATGCGGATGTCGACTCCTAACATCCGCGCGGATGCGGATCTTTTTGGAATAGGTTCTAGACAAGTTATGAGCCGAAATTTTACAAATTTTTTTGCCAAAAAATGCATAAAATACTACAAATAACAGGTATGAATGCAAGTACTAAGTATGAGACTCGGATAGAGCAAAGTTCATCAAAGTTGTGTCTTCATGGTATATATATATATATATATATATATATATATCTTCTATACCATGCGCATCAACAATTTGTTTGAAACGCTTTTGGTTTAACTTTGTGTCTATTCAAAAGCTATTGATGTGACCCTCTGGCTTAGTTATTAGTTTTGTTGGTGTATGTACTCTTATATATTCTTTCAAATCAATGAAAACCGGCCAAGTTAAAAACCGTGTTTTGGCAAATATTGCTTTGCAACTTTGCAGACTGGTCAAAGTGAAGAATAGGGGGCAAATTATTTTCGGCTGCCACGTGCTTCCTACCCCATCTTTTAATAAAAATATAGAACCCCCATCGTCAGTCAAGCCGCCAATCTGATCTCTAGCCCCCAAAATAGCTGTCGCCCCTTTTAATAAAAATCTAGAGTGAAATTATTGGTGTTAAAACACTTAGGGGTGGAATAAGTCGGAAAAACGGCATTTTTTCGACTGATGATCCGGAGTCCCCCTATATCCCCCAAACCTAGGGGGGGTCAAAATTGAACGCTCTTTCGAATAGGCTAGCTTAGAAGTTTGCAGGATGTAAGCTTTAGCTGGAAATCAAACTTTGTCCAAAAATTAAACTTTACATGAACTTTTTGCGCAAAATTGGATTTAGTCAAAAATACTGAATCAAATCAAAACCTGCTGTTACCATTGAAAGAGCAACTTCTAAGCTACTAAATGCTGAAAAAGTTTTGTAAATCGGTTTAGGCTTTGAAAAGTTATAGAACTTTTTCTGAAGCAACCAGGACCTGGCCAATCGCAGCGTTACAGCACAAGTACTGTTCCGTAGAAATTCCGGGCTATAGCTGCAAATTTTTTTAAAATATAAAGCTAGTTAAGGTTTTTTAGTGTGGTAAAGTTATTCCTGATGCTTCTTAGATTTTTTTCTTCAATTTAGGCCTCAGGCTTAGGCTTAGTGCTTAGGCTACACGCTTAGGCTCAGGCTTAGTAGGTGGGTTAGCAAAGGTTAGTCTTAGTTGCTTGCATCAAATAAAAGGACCCTTGCTACTGTGGAATTATAAATAAAGCTGCACTTTTAAACCAAACTTGACTGCCAGTGCCAGCTTGGTGCTGAGCATCAGTGACGTTTTCAGATCGTATTTATGGCAGTCGATTTTATTAGAAATCGCTACTTATGACTATAGATGCATATTTTTATAGAAAAATGTAATAAATTTAATGTCTACGCAAACAGAAACAAAAACTTTTGATATGTAAGCTCAATTTAACTATGCATATTTCGCCCCTTTTTGTAGTTGGCAAAATTAAGATTCTTAGTATAAATGAGCTAAATATGTTGCAAACAAAGCTGTATTAAATATATTAATATGTGTTAATTTATTACGATCAAACTTCAGGCTGATTTTACGACTGTATTGGTCATTATTTTTAATAATTAGCCCCAGTATGTCGAAAAACGATGATTTTCAACAAAAATTGAATTTTTTCGAAAAGGTATATATATAAATCAATGTTTTTTTCGCTTGGAAAGTGCTAAAAATGGGATCAAGTGCAGTTGTGGGGGGGGAATAGTGGACCTATTTTTTGGAGTAGAGCACCTTGAGGGAAGCATTTTTTGTAATAGAACCCCTATCCACAAATTTGGATTTTCTGAGCTATATATAACCCCTTGAAAATTGCATTTTCAGTGTTTTTGGAAGTGAACTTAGGCCAAAGTTCTAAGCCAAAAATGCTATAATCTTTGTTTTGGGATAGTTTTGAGTGCGTTATGATGTTTTAAGGCATCGTCTAGGCTTAGTTGGCAGGATTCTCTAGGCTAATCTGGCAGGATTTTTTCTGAAAATTTCGATTTTTTCTTGCCTAAGCCTGAGCCTAAGCCTGAACCTAAGCCTAAGCCTGATACTAAGCCTAAGCCTAAGCCCCATACCTAAGCCTTAAGCCTAAGCCCAAGCCTAAATTGAGACCCAGTTTGAATTTGGTGAAAAATGGACGTTTCTGGTGAATTTGGCCAATTTTTCGGCAGGAACCCGGTCAAAGAGCCTTTGTTTTGATTCTAGAAAATTGTAAACAATGATCTGACACCGTTTAGCTTACTTGCTTGCTTATTAATGGAAATAGACGTCCACGTCTTTATCCAGCACTATGGACCAAATTTTTCACAATAGTGCGCCATTGCGCCCGGTCTTTCGCCAGGTCATTACAGATGGATATCCACCCGTGTGAGTCCCAAAAACGACCGTATACGCGTGCACCACCCAATGGCTTCAAATCAGTTTGTACAGTTTTACGCCAAGTCCGTCGCCGTTTAGACACGATTAGAACGAAAAAAACAAGGGCTTCGGAAAAAATTGAGGGTTCAGATTTCGGAGGGTCATATCTCAGAAAATCCAAAAAATGAAATAGGGGTTGTTGAAGCAAAAATGCTTCCCCCAAGGTGCTCTACTCAAAAAATAGGTCCACTATTTCCCCCCCCCAACTGCATTTATTTAACCCTAAAAATGAACTCAGCGCATGCGAAAACTTATAAAAACGTGTTTTTACGGTGAAAAAATATCAGTTTGAATTTCCCCCCCCCCGCCTCAGTTGCACCTTGGACCTAGCGATCGACCGGAGGTAAAATTTTGCCGGAGCCGGAGCCGGAGCCGGATACGAAATGCCGGAGCCGGAGCCGGAGCCGGAGCCGGAGGCAATGTTTTACAAAAAAATTTCAATTAGTAAAAAATGTTGACAACTGTGAAAAAAATTTCAATTTTTTTCGAAACAGCATTTTTTAATGTTTCAACAGTCACGCCCCATTTCTATACATATGTCTTTACACACTCATACGACCACTGGCCACTGACTGGTCCCGTTTTATGTGATCTCACAAAAAATGTTCATCAACATTGATAAAAAGTCAAAAATTTGGTCAAATTGACCAGTATGGCATTTTGACTGCGGTGCCAAGGGCAGGTGTCAGGAGGCAGAGGGAGCTGGTTGTTCAGGCTTCAGGGTGTCCGTCAGAACCTCCCGCTTTTAGTCAAACCTTGCAAAATTGTCAAGAATATATATACGTATATAAGAATATATACACCCAAAAAAATAGACAAATTTGGAAAAGATTGCACTTTGTAGAAGATACGACGCCGTAAATGTCTGTAGCTTCCGGGGATTACCGCCCCCCCCCCCGACCCCTGTAATTTAGGCGTATATCAGCCACGTTGTAACCAGGAAAAAATCTTTAGGGGGAATGACTTTTCGATTTTTTGTAATGGGTGAAAATTAACTTTTTTGCTATTTCAACACAAAAATTTGCGAAATAGCACATGCACATGCAAACATATTTGACCGGCCGAAAACATCAGAGCTAAAACTCAAGTTCAAATCACTAAGTCACATAGTTACAAGCTTATAGGGGTCTGGGGGCGGCAGCGTGAGTGTGAGAAACTTTTGATTTTTAGGCCAAGTTTAGTCAATTGGAGACGTAAAAATACACATTGGTAGAGAGGGGTAGTCATCTCCATCACAACTGGCAGTAATATAAGTACTGTAATCGACTAACCGCTTCGTTAATCTTGCGATTTTTTCTCAAAATTTGAACATTTGGCCAAAGTTTGAACAATGAAAATTCTCCGGCTCCGGCACTTTTTTTGCCGGAGCCGGAGGCTCAAATCCGGCCGGAGCCGGAGCCGGAGCCGGAGCCTCCGGTCGATCGCTACTTGGACCCCACTGCGTCAGAAAAAATGGGCCAAATTCACGAGAAACGCCCAATTTTTGACCGAATTTAAACTTGGCCTCAAGTTAGGCTTGGGCTTAGGCTTAGGTTCAGGCTCAGGCTTAGTACAAAAAAATCAAAATTTTCATGAAAAATCCTGCTAGCTTAGCCTAGAGAATCCTGCCAGCTAAGCCTAGACAATGCCTTAAACATCATAACGCACTCAAAACTAACCAAAAACAGAGATTATAGCCATTTTTGGCTTCAAACTTGAGCGTACGTTCACTTCCAAAAACACTGAAAATACAATTTGCATTGAAAATGTAAATTTAAATTCCATTCGTCGAGAAACTAGTGCATGTGCGGCGGTCTGGGGCGGCAGCCCCCAGAAGCTAGAGCTTTTTCAAAATTTTCAAATACAATTTGCATTGAAAATGTAAATTTATGCTACACTTGTCGAGAAACCAGTGCATATGCGGGGGTCTGGGGGCGGCAGCCCTCATAAACTAGAGCTTTTTTAGAATTTTCAAATACAATTTGCATTGAAAATGTAAATTTAAATTCCATTTGGCGAGAAGCTAGTGCATGTGCGGGGGTCTAGGGGCGGCAGCCCCCAGAAGATAAAGCGTTTTTAGAATTTTCAAATACAATTTGCATTGAAAATGTAATTTTAAGCTACACTTGTCGAGAAACCAGTGCATGTGCGGGGGTCTGTGGCAGGGTTGGCAAGTCTCGGGTTTGCAACCGAGACCGAGACCGAGACCGAGACCGAGACCAGGCAACCGAGACCACCGAAACGAGACCTACGAGACCGAGACCAGCCCTTGAAGGACCTTTTTTCAAGTTTCAATTTTAAAAATTTGAAATGCTTTGAAACGTGAAAAATTGGTAATTAAGTTACAAAAAAGTGACCATTAGGTTAGGTTGTATGAGTGTATGAGTTGCGAGAAACTTAACATTGTAACGACCGGATGCATGAGAGTAATTGACTGTGGCAATACATAGGATTATTTTTCCGCTATTCTGTCAACGTTTGGTTATTTTTAAAAGTTTCGCACACTTCGCATGCCACAGGTCGTTTTATATATAGTGCATTGCAAACATATATTGGCACCTTGGCACTTGGCAGTCTGACTCGGGTGCCAGCGTGGAATCGTTTGTGCTGATGCAGTGGTGCTATGTACTATCAAAAAAGTACTGAAGGGGCATCATCAGGGACCAGAAAAGTTTCTACCACTGACATATTTATGTGGAAGGAAGGTTTGATGCTCCAACCACTCCATAGCCCAGAGCATTCGAGTGACCTAGGTTTTTTTAGATACTTAATGTTTTGACATGCGTTTAAAGGTTGGGGCTCAAGAAATTCAATTAAACTGCAACCCAATTCGCGCTTAGTAAAGTTGTAAGCCCACAAATTACAAATCAGCTACGAACTTTTGGTAAATGATGGGCAGTACTTTTACTGTTTAACACATGTATGTTTGCGAGGTTCCACATACATACAAATGCAAGATCGCTAAGTCAGACAACCCTTTCTAGCTCAAACTTTATTTTAAAAATTCTAGCTTGATATACAAAGTTTGAACTTGAAATTAGCCAAAGTTTGCCGGTGAACTGACATTCTTCTGCAGCAGACAGGTTTTACCATTTCATGCTTGGCATTCTATTTGGAAACTTAAATTGTAAAAAATCTTCTAAAAAAATTATAAAAATTTTGGAAAATTTCAAAAACGTCAAGTCTCATCTGAAATACCGAGACCACCCTATGGCAGGTCTCGGTTTTCCAA
>JASANF010020418.1:0-22057 GCA_030248245.1 Trissonchulus sp. WLG1_4 | reverse complement strand
TGCTACATAATAATTCGACTAAAAATGGTGGGTTTGTACGATGGCGAAGTAACTCCAGTCGTATTATCCTAGTCCTGGGGCACGCACGACGGAGCTTGTATGGCTACCGTCCCCCTCCGGGAACATACTTAGTTTCGTTTCGCAGATGAAAAGGGTATTTCCCACTTGGCGGATTCCGCCGGTAGTCCGCCGGCTCACGGGGCTCCATGGGAAACCAGCTGGTTCGCCGCGGTAGGCTGAACTTAGTGGTATTTCTCTGGTACACGAATTGTTCATTGGGAAGATTCCGCAAGGAGCCGCGCGAGGGATGGGGGCCCCCAGAAGGGTGAGACCCCTAATGGCCATACCCCCAGCGCGCGACACCAGACCCCGTTCGAGAGGTGAGGACGCAGCTCAACATTGCCTAATATAATCGGCTTTCAATATTCTCAATGTATTGACACCTATCTCACACCTTTCAAAAACTGTACAAATCGATATTTGACGCGCCGCATTACCGGGGCCTAGTGAGGGCGGACACTTCAAACCACACCACGAAAAAGGAGGTTTGCGGAGCATGCCTTTGTTCTCAGTTTTTACACACGTGTGTAGGGTTCGCCACGACGCGATGTTGGCGGAGCACACGTCAGGATCCGAAAAGTATACCCCCATCATCACTCCACCCACCTTCCCTTCACAATTTTTGACTCTGGCTCAGCATGTAATGTTAGGGGCTAAAATTGCTGTCGTCATAGCTTTCACGGCACAACCTCATCTTCTGAAATTTTGCCGGTTTCACAATAGTACTACCGTGTCGTGACTGCATGTTGCAGTTTGTAAGTACACTGAGACCTCCCGCCGTACTTTCCATAACCTCCGACCTCTTATAAACATAAGGGCCTTGTGTAGTTGGTTGCTTCAAATTTTCAGTAACAGCAATATATGCCACCGCCGAGTACGGTATTTATGTTGTGTTTCCCACAAGCTGCCAGTTTCACGCAGCGGTCCCTCCCATTTATGCCACTCAACCACGGGGCATTCGTCCGGCGCCCAGGTCCCTCCGCTTTTTGGGCTGTGTTCGTTCGAAATAACACGGCGCGGGCCGGATGTTTAACTTTTTGGGTTCCAGCCTTCGCTTCGATATTGACGAATTTTCGTTTGTACAATAGAACATCGAGTTTTGGCAGTGGCTCCCATCTCGTGTGACACTGGTAGGGAGGCGCCAAATTGTCATATCTTCCATATTGGCAAATCATATTGGGACCGAAATTGGAAGGTTGAAGGGTGGCGCTGAGGGCGGCTGTACTGTAGCGCACCCAGTTCACATGCCGCATTACCATTAGTAACATCAGACGGGGCCCAGTACTTTCAGACAACATATTTGGCCATTCTCACCCCAAATTGCTTTCGTTCCCTTTCGCTCAAGACGAGTTACCACGGCCTACCGGGGTACCATAGGCCGCATCACTTTGGCGCGCAATTTGATCGGCTGATAAAAACGAGACGTTCCACAAGGTGGGCGCCGATTTTGAGTCGGAAACCGGAGCGTTGCTTTCTTCTTTTTCCTGTTTCAATGCCCGTCGGACGCCTTCTCCATTGGAGTATCAAACTCAGTCGGAACCTTTTCAAACATTCGCCTCTGTTGCAAACCACACGCAGAGCATTAACACTGTGTCGTGGGGGGCCAATTTGCGGGGGGGGACGGGATCTTGAACCGTTAGAATAGGGTGCTATTTCGTTCCCTTGCCTCTCTCTTATTCTCGGGTACAGCCTGCGGTCTTTTTGCAGGCAGCAGCAAAGTGTCCCGGGACCCCGCACCGGTGACATTCGAGCCCACATCCATCGCAAACCTTGCCCTATAAAATGACCTGGAAATTTCCTCGTCGTCGCCCCGCCAGCGCCTCCCAATAGGCCGACCATGGCCTCGACTTGGTCTGCAACATTTACTCGTCCCAGTAGGCGCTGCACTATCTCGCAACCTCCCGGAGCATTAAGTTTCGTTTGAGATCCGGCGGCTGTCCTCTGTATTGAGCGTAACGCAAATTGCACTGAGACTCTCTGTCATTCTGGGATGGCCTATCGTTGAACAGAAGGCTTCCTGCTCCCGATGTTTGGCTCCTCATAGCCATCTAGAGCTTCCAGTTGCCGGGGTCTCGCGCCGACCGCTTCCCGCAAAATCCTTCGGCTTTAGCGGCACTTAAGCCTGTCGACAGCATGGGTTTCACATTACGAGCGAAACTTCGAAAAAGAAGGTACTCCTTATCTCCTTCGTCACTCATCGCGGTAACGGTGTAATCGGCGATACAATTTGCCTGTAAATTAAAAAGCAAAATCGGTAATATTTTCGTTCGGTGGTTGGGGTCGTTTAAACAATTTCATCCAAGCAATCATTTCCACCCCTGGGCGGCCCAGTAGTCTAATCAGTTCCCGCTCGTAGATGGAAGTTCGATTTAATTTCTGCCGGCAACGGTACATACTTCTCATGCCTCTTGAGAGAAATCCGCAATAACCCTGGTTTTGAATTTGTCACTGCCAACCTATTGGAACGCCTCGGCTAACCCAGTCCTGTATTTTGTTTTGTTTTGGTTTTTTCCGAATGAACTCTCACGAGGTGTAATAGGTAAGTCGAGACGGTCCTCCATTACGTCAACAACAGCAGCCACTTCTTATTTTTCGTTTAAATGATTGCAATCGTTTAGTTGTTCGCGTGAGCCGCCTACGACTTCGTTTAGCAATTTCGGCGCGCTAACTGGTTGAAGGACTCCAATAGGCTGGGAACAATTCTGGTGGAGGCTCTAGATATCAGCCCTGTCGTTGTGAATAGCATAGAGATGCTGTCAGATGCTGCTCAAGTCAGCTACGTCGCTAGGCACCGCCTCGCCGGACGACCCCGGCTCCGGGCCGATTCTCCCGCCCCGGCGGTTTCGGGGCCCGTGGGCGGGGTGCGGTCCATTCGGCATAAGACGTTGGTAAAATTTCTTCGCCTATCTACGTATCCTGCAATTTTTGCCAAGCTTGATGCACTTAGGCCTACCTAAATCGTTTCACACAAGTCAATCGTTTTATTACCCATCGTATTTGCCTAGCATTACATGAAAACTGCATAGGGGGAGGAGTTACAGCCACAGGGTAACACTAACCCTCAGAAAGGAGGGAGTACACGGGAAGCCTCACTGAGGAGGGGTTATAACTAAACACAAATAAGTTAAGACGGGAGCCAAAGTTAAGGACGTAAGAACAAAAAGGTCCATCATTGAATAATAGAATCCGAGCTCTCAGACAGACTTGCTCTCAGCGCATCTGACCATAGACTGATTCAAATTTCAACAAGTAACATTATCAAAAAATAGGTCGGCCTTGAGTTTTGTGCTGAAGTGTCCCTTTTCCCGACGAAATGTAGCGCAAAAATTTTGCTACGCTAAGAGGGGCGTTTAACCCCGTAGAACGTAGTCTATTAATTAAAAAACGTCTATAGTTCGCCGCAAAATTAAATGTTAGCGAAAAAAGTCTGTTAGTTTAATAGCGTTAGTTTACTAGACTTTAAGGCCACTAATTTATCAAGTTGATAGCAGTAGGTAGGCTGTTACATTTCTCTTATGTGTTAGAAACTGTCGTTCAAAATGAATATATATATATATATAATATATATACCATTGAACGAGGGCGTTCACTTTTACACGGTGGGGAAATGTAACAGCCTACCTACTGCTAGAATAAATTAGTGGCCTAAAGGGATGTAGTAAACTAACGCTCTCTAACTAACTGAAACTTTTTCACTAACTATTTATTTTGCGGCGAACTATAAACACTTTAATTAATGACTACGTTCTAATCTACGGGGTTAAACGCCCTCTTAGCGTAAAGTACGGAATTCTTGCGCTACATTTCGTCGGGAAATCAGGGACACTTCAGCACAACCAAGGCCGACCTATTTTCTTGATAATGTTCTTGTTAGAATTTTGAATCAGTCTTATAGTAAATGCGCTGAGAGCAAGTCGGTCTAGTAGAGCTCGGATTATATTATTCAATGATGGACCTTTCTTAACTTACGTCCCCAATATGGCTCCCCGTCTTAACTTTGTTTGTGTTTCATTTATAACCCCTCCTCAGTGAGGCTTGCCTGTGTCTCCCCTCCTCTGTGAGGTTATTGTACCCTGTGACTGTGCTTAACTCCTCCCCTGTGAGTTTCATGTAATGCTAGGCAAATACAATCGGTAATTGAACTTGATTGAACTTGTGTGAATCGATTTCAGTAGCCTAAGTAGATAAACCTGGCGAGGCTGCCAGGATACGTAAATCAGCGAAGAAATTTCACCGACGTCTTATGCCGATGGACCGCACCCCTCCCACAGCACCGAAACCACCAGCAGGAGAATCAGCCCGGAGCCGTCATCCAGTCAAGCATTGCCGAGCGACGTAGCTGACTTAAGACAGCGACTGCAACAGCAGCTCTATGCTATTCACAACGACAGGGCTAATATCTAAAGCCTCCACCAGAACTGTTCCAGCCTATTGGAGTCCTTCAACCAGTTACGCGCCGAAATTCTAGACGAAGTCGTAGCAGTACGCGAACAATTGAACGATTTCAATCACTTAAACGAAAGATAAGAAGTGGCTGCTGTTGTTGACGTAATGGGGGACCGTCTAGACTTACCTCGTGACGCGTTGGAACCGTTCGGCGAAAAACCAAAACAGAAAATACAGGACTGGTTAACGACGTTCGAATTTGTTGCCGCCGCAAAAGGTTAGAGTGACAAATTCAAAACCAGGGTTATTCGGATCTATCTCAAGGGCCACTAAAAAAGTATATACCGTTGCCGGCAGAAATTAAATCGAACTTCCAAGATCTCAAGCAGGAACTGATTAGATTACTCGGCCGCCCAGAGATGGAAATGATTGTTGGATGCAATTTGTTTAAACGACCCCAACGACCAAACGAAAATATTACCGATTTTGCTTTTAATTTACAGCAATTATATAGCCGATGACGGCTACCCCGAGATGAGTGACAAAGATAAGGAGTACCTTCTTTTTCGAAGTTTCATTCGTAATGTGAACCCATACTATCAACAGGCTTTAGTGCCACTAAAGCCGAAGGATTTTGCAGAAGCGGTCAGCCAAGCCCAGCAACTGGAAGCTCTAGAGGCTATGAGGAGCCAAACATCGGGAGCAGGAACCGTTCTGTTCCAACGATAGGCCATCCCAGAATGACAAGAGTCTCAGTCAATTCCGTTACGCTAGAATACAGAGGGACCACAGAATCTCAAACGCAACTTAAACTACGGGAGTTGTGAGATCAGGTGCAGCGCCTACTGGGACGACTAAATATTCAACCAAGTCGAGGCCATGGTCGGCCTATTGAGAGGCGCTGGCAAGAGCCACGACCAAGAAAATTTCCAGATTCATTTAATCGGGCAAGGTTCACGATAGATGCTAGACCAATATGTCACCGGTGCGGTAGACCGGGACACTTTGCTGCTGCCTGCAGACAACCACAGGCTGTACCGAGAATAAGAGAGAGGCAAGGGGAACGAAATAACACCTATTCTAACGGTTCAAGATCCCGTCCCCCACCGCAAAATCACCCCCCACGACACAATGTTAATGCTCTGGGTGTGGTTACAACCAAGGCAAATGACGAAAAGGTTCCGACTGAGTTTGATACTCCAATGGAAGCATTGCAAACAGCATTGAAACAGGAAAGAGACAACGCTGCAGCGTTGCAACTGCAAAATCAGCGCCTTGTGGAACGTCTTCACGTTTCATCAGCCAATCGATCACGCCAAAGTCTGATGCAGCCGGATTTATGGTACCCCATAAGCGTGTAAGTCATCTTGACGACAAAAAGCAAAACAAAGCAATTGGTGATGGCCAAATATGTCTGAAGTACTGGAGTACCCCTCTGATGTTACTAATCGTAATAATGATTATAGAATCACTCAGTACAGCCGCTAGCGCCACCTTTCAACCTTCAGAACATCCAATATGATTTGCCAATCTATGGAAGATATGACAATTTGGCGCCTCCCTACGGCGTTGCCATGCAAAACTGACTTCACCGCCGAATCAGAGCCACTCCAAACCGATGTTCTATTGTACAAACGGAAATACATACAATATCGAAGCGAAGCCTGGAAATGTTAGAAAGTTAAACAGGTAGTCAGCACCTTCACATATTTCTTCGAAGACGAACACTTAAAAACCGAAGCTAAAGAAGACCTCCGCATTGACGCGGACGAATGCTATACCATGGTTGAGTGGCATAAATGTACAGAAGGACCGCTAGTGGAAACTGGCGGCTTGTGGGAAACACAACATAAACTAAAGTGGTGGTATTCCGGCGGTGGCATATATTGCTGTTACTGAAAAACGTTTGAAGCAACCAACTGTTTCCTACACAAGGCCTATGTTTATAAGAGGCATCATTCGGAGGTTATGGAAAGTACGGCGGGAGACGTCTCCCACTGTACTTATCAAACTGGCAGCTGCCAGCTTCCAGACGGCTCATACCTATTGTGGAAACCGGACACCAAAGAAAGATGCGAGTTTCTACCATGGAAACCATTGACGGGACACCAGTGGGATTCAAACTGGCTCTCTGACGACAGCAATTTAGCCCTAACATTACATGCCAGAGCCCAAGTCAAAAACTGTGAAGGGAAGCAGATAATGATGAGTGATCAAGGTATACTTTTTCGGATCCTAACACAAAATCTATACTGGCTTCGCCAACATCGTAGCAGACATCGTCGTCGGGTAGCGAACCCGAATTCTACACATGCTGTAGAAGAAGCTGCAAGAAACGAAGCAGTGCTGCGCAACATCTTTCAGAACAACACAACAGTAGCCGCGACTAACTGGGCTTCACAACATGGTCTGGTAACTTCCGAAGTATTAGCTTCCTCACTGCAGGCCGTGGCGTTGAATGAGCAGCATACTATCCGATTTGCTTTTGAACACGCACTGAAGGCTGTCTGTAAGATAGGTGTCAATACATTAGAAATATTGAAAGCCGATTTGTTAGCAAATCTGACTCTAGCAGCCCGTGCTATTCTCGAACGGTCTGATATTTTTGCACGCGCTGGGGGTATGGCCATTCAAGTTTGGCCTTGTCAACTACTGTATCCTACACAGTATTGGATATTGCCGATGAACAATTCGTGTACCAGAGAAATACCACTAAGGTTCAGCCTACACGGCGAATTTCACACTGGTTTCATGGACCCAGTGACTAACATTGTCCATCCACACGGACTACCAGCGGACTGTCTTCGCAACGGGGAAATACCTTTCCATCTGCAAAACAAAACTACATATGCTCTACAAAAAAGACGGTAGCCATACAGAGCTCATACATGCCCCAGAGCTTAGGATATACGACTGGAATTTTACTTCGCCATGGGCATACGAACCCACCATTTTTCATCAAATTATTATGTACAATTGGTCTGATTTACAGACAGGTGACAATGAACGAGCTATTAGGCGAGCTAAGTTTTCAACGGAGAATCTTAGACTCACTGGGTGCCAAACAACAGTTCAATCAAACTGTTTTTGATGGCAAAAGCAACATGATCAGTAATATAATGCAACAAGGTTATTTTGGATTTTTGTACGGCATGAAAATTAACTGGTTCCAAGTTTGGGTGTTCCTGTGTTGTCTCTATGTGACACTAGGATTCTTTACAATCCACTGCTTACCATCTGAACATCGACGGGCACTTACCACCGGCATTGGCAATGTTTTCCCAAGGTTGGCACAACAGTTAGCATCCACAACACGTCGACTACGACAGACCACAACAAGGCTATCCTCTCGAGCCTCCCAAGCCTCCGTGCGTACTGGATCTGACAACCCCAATTATGGTGGTGTCGGCGCCAACGAAAAGTTCATAGAATTGCCATTGATCGAACAACAGGCGAGAACCGTACAGCCTTCGGTGATATCATCCGCATTGCCATCGGATGTTCCACCCGCATCAGTCGTCTCCTCGCTACCAGAACCCTATATTCCCGGGGTAGAAATGCCAGCACATATAATCAGCAGTTTTTGCGCTGCTAATCCAACGGCCCCGGCATCTACCACGATAACAGCTACCACATCGGCAACCCAAAATACACCTACGCCTCATGCGGCGCTGATCATATTCGGGGAGAGAGTGCCTGCTACAAAACCGAGAAAGCAGATTAAACCGGGAGCTAATGTTCGCCTGATCCACTCGCCTACAGACTCAGCGGCTTCGGCAATGACCCGCAGTTCTAATCGTACGTTATGCACACCCACATGTTAATTTAAACCAAAATCACTTAAAAACATAATTTACCCACAAACTTCCCACAGGCTTCTCAAGCGTTATTGATTGTACGTACGTACACTGTGGCTCTATTCGATGACGTTTTGAATAGAACCTCTGGGGCTTCAATTCAAGGTAGGGCTTATATTTTTTTGTGAGCATTTAGACGGGGGTTCTATTCGAGACAGGGGTTCTATTCAAGACAGGGGCTTTATTCGAGGAAATACGGTATGGGTTTTTATTATATGGATCCGAGTGTTTTGGGTAAAAGGTGATTCTGGGGTGGGAATAATCTGAACCATAGACGTTAGTGTGAAGGCGCTGCTTATTGTTGTGGTTGATCCAACTGTGGTTATACTCGTGGGTGTAAAGGTGTGGATATCATTTATGTAGTAACTTGATCTTGGACTAGTTCTGCATATAGAATGTAGTAGTTGTGTTATGACCAAATAACTTGATCAGTAAAGACGTTTGGAGTGGTCTTTACATTTGGCGACGAGAGGTGCTCGTTTCTACCTACCTTTCACCTGCATATATCCATCACCATGGATATGTTTCGTCCACCACCTGTTTTTCTGGAAACCCCAGGAACACCTTCCATACCGTGGTCTCAGTGGAAATCTAGGTTCACTACCTATATGACCGCTATCGACGCTGAAGACTATCCTGAACGCCGAAGAATCGCTATTTTGCTGCCATGCATTGGAACTGAGGCTCATCGGATTTATGAAACATTACCACGTCAACTTGAAGCAGACCGTGCAGGTGCTGGTGACGGTGCGAATTTTGAAGCCGTTTTGTAAACATTGAACAACTATTTTGCACCTAAAACCAATGTCCTGGCGGCACGTCATACATTCCGAAATTGCCTTCAAGGTGACTTTGAGCCCATTGACTCATACTATAGTGAGCTATGCGAATTAGCTAAAACCTGTGAGTTTACTGAAGTTGACGACATGCTTATGGATCAGCTGGTTGAAGGTATTGCCAATCCTAAGATAAAAGAGCGTTTGTTGATGGAGACACAACTGAGAGAAGATCGCGCATTACAACTGATCCGTCAGTTTGAGTAAGCTGCTCAGGCGGCTAAAACACTCGGGAATAGTGCATCTAGTTCAGTCAATGTCGTGACCAAACCCAGAAAACGACCCAAATCAAGAACTGATGCAGGCCTACCGCATTGCATATGTTGTGGTAAAAATCATTGGGAGGATAAACGAAACTGTCCTGCCCTAAATGCAACTTGCCACTACTGTGACAAAGTGGGTCATTTTCACAGCGTCTGCAAGGCTAAACTACGTGCTAAAACCAAACCGATCAGGGCTATTTCAAATTCTGAAACGTCAGAATCTGAGAATGAAGAACACGTCGACACCATCCAGGTGTTGACCGTCGACACCGATAACCCGATAAACCATATCGATTCGAACGAGCAACCAAGTTGTTTGTGGAAAAAAATAAATGTTGACATTATGGGACCAATTTTTACCGCACCCCCAAACCAACAATATATTCTGGTTCTCAGTGATTACTACAGTTGTTTGGTTCTTGTGGGGTTCTTGGGCGCTGTTTTTGTGGGGCTGTTCGTGTCCTCCGTCGGTTTCGGGTTTGGTTGGGTGCTGCTGGGGGGGGGGGGGGGTTTGTGTTGGGCCTGCGCTGTGGGGGGGTGGGGCTTGCGTCTGTTGGTCTGGTCTGGGCCCCCCGGCTGCCTGTGCGTGGCGCGCGCTGATGAGTTCTCCTTGTCTCTTGCTCTGGATGGCTTGAGGCCACCACCTGTTCCACTGTTACTCCCTTTACCATCATCGCATTTTATATGATGTGTTCTCCCGCTTTGGACGACCTATGGAGTTGGTAACGGGAACCGCATTGCAGTTTCGTACCAACCATTTTGCTAAGTACCTGCAAAAACAATAAATTCAACATCTGATTGCATCTGTGCCTGACCATAATATTGCACAAGCAAAAGTGAAAATAAAGGAACGTTTGCTAAACCAACAAGCTAGTGAGCCGTTAAAAACAGCACTAAACAAAGTGCTGGCAGAACTTCGATTCAAGCCAGCTGCCAATGGTATTGCACCATCGGATCACCTGTTAAAAGTTCACCGGAGAGTAAAGCCATCGCCACTGAAAGTGAAAATGAAAAGAAATCGTCAATCGAATCTGCAAAGTTCCAAACACGGCTTAATAAACAATACAAAAACTACAAAGACCCGTAACAACGAATTTGATTTTAAAGCATTTTCTACTTCTATCCAGAAACATCAAAACTGTAATCAGTGCCAGTGCAACATCCAGAAAAGCTTCAGTACAAACGAAAGACAGGACAAGAGCGAAATAATTGTTGTGTAACTTTAACTGACCGTACCCATAAAGAACAAGGGGGGAAATGTAGTAACTTGATCTTGGACTAGTTCTGCATATAGAATGTAGTAGTAGTGTTATGACCAAATAACCTGATCAGTAAAGACGTTTGGAGTGGTCTTTACAATTTAATATCACAATGGGGTTAAATCAAAAAGTAAGCTTTATGTGTTTTTTCCAGTCGTTGATTCTGTCGTTATTTTATTGTAGTGTGTATGGTGTTGTGTGGTGTGTAAATGTGAACAGGGTCCCAAATTACATAGTGTTTTTTAAAAATTGTGTGTAGAAATGTTTCTTTTGTTTTTTTGCGAAAGTTGAGTGATAGTATTTGTGTTATTCGACGCCATCTGTATTATGGTCAACACGTCAGATTTATTGTTTTTAGATTAGCAATTGTAAATTGAAAGCGGATATTTTTTAAACACTGTGCTCATTTTTTAGCCAATTAGCGGACTTTACTTTAGATTTGAACTCATATTGCAGCTTTTTAGTCATGTTATGCAGTTAGATACGAAGTGTAAATATAAATTTTAATAGAACAAAAGTGTTTTTATTCAACTTTTTGGATTGGTTTTCAAAAGTGTTGCAGTGTGCAATGAAACAGAACGAGAAACAAAATCAACAAATAAACCAAATATGGTTTGTGAAATATTTTTCCTAAATATGAAATAGTTCAAAAATTAGCAACAGTTTTAGAAGCTCCCCAAGTAATGCATCATACATTTTATCAAATAAGCCGTCGGAATTTTCCACGCGTTTAATAACGTCATGATAATTCCATCTGACGCCAAAACAGCAAAAATTTACCAGGCATTGTGGGTCACATTGGCATTGGGTCGCAACTTGCAATCAAAATGCTGAGATTTATAGTGCATTGGGGGGGGGTGAGCAAAAACAGGAGTCAGGAGTCAAACACTTGAATATACTATAAATAATTCGACTAATTATTAAATTAATTTAACTAACAAGATTTAATTATGAAAATTTTTCATGTAAGGTCAAAATTGGTATTAAAACCACAAAATTTAGTATAATAAATAATAGTACTGTAAAACTAGGTATATTAAAATTATTCTGACCAACTTAGCCAGGCAGTGTTATGTAACCTGGCAGCTCATTCTCAATTGTAAACATTTAGTAAAAGTAGGGGCTACTTTATTTTGGAAACGCCTTTGCCACTGTATCTAGGCTTGAGTGATGTAATTGGGACGCGTCGGATGATGTCATCTGACACATGTGGCATGAAATTCGAACACCAAGAAAACTTTTAATTTGAACCTAACTGTACTTGTTCAATTTTTAGCCAAAAATGTATGCATTAATACCAGCAAAAAGCGTTCGCATCAGAAAAGTTTATATGTGTTAACTTAACTTTGTTGGTTAAATTTTTTTGCAGGAATTATTGTAATGGTTAAAAATAATTCGCGAGTTCACGAATTTTGTTCTGATCCATTTAGGGTCTAACACTGTATGCACATATCAGCTAAAAAATTTGTCCGCTGCTAGAGTATGCCGATATTTTGCTGACAATATTGGGTAGCTTTCTAGAAGGGTGATTAAGTTAGTCGGCGATTAAGAGATAATCGCGAGTTTATCTTCAATGTTTAAACGAGTCATTATTTTTAGTGCAGTGTTCTTTGTGTGCACAGTTTGCTGGTAACGGTTTATATTATGATATGGTCACACTGAAGATATTGACAGTTAAATAAATTCAATGGAGTTTCATGTTTATTTGTCATGAAGCATGAATCGTCAAGGAACGTTAAGCAAAAATATTGTTGGGGTTGTGGACTTTCATACTGATTTTTTTAGTTCCACCTAATATGTTGTTGTTTTGAGGGAAATTTTCAATTGCTTCACGATCTTTAATTAGTGTTAGCAAGAGTACATAATAGCTTCTCACTCTATATAGAAGAAGAGTGAGACACTCTCTAGCCTGCCTGTGATCTAGCACAGGCAGATGCGCTGGTCGTTTTCAGGCTACATGTTGACATTCTATGCAACATGTGACTGGCCAATCAGCGCGTAGATTCCCTGCGTAACACACTTTAGTATATAATCGCTGATGCGTTGATAAGCATCAAGATAGGAATAAAAGCTTAATAACTTATTATTTATTCATAGTCTGCTTGCAGAAACATTAAAAAAGGTTTGCAAATACCTCTAGGGATATTTTGGCAAACTTTCAGCGAAATTGATTGAGAAACTTTTGAGATATAAACTTTTCTGAATTCCTTCAAAATTTCTCCATCAATTTAGCTGAAAGTTTGCCAAAATATCCCCAAAGGTATTTGCAAACCTTTTTTAATGTTTTTACAAGCAGACTATGAATAAATAATGAGTTATTAACCTTTATCCTTATCCCGTTTTATGATTGGAGCACGTGCACAGGCGTCTGCCAATCAGAGAATAGAAGCTCGCTTCTGATTGGCTAGTCACATGTTGCATAGAATGTCAACATGTAGCCTGAAAACGACCAGCGCATCTGCCTGTGCTAGATCACAGGCAGGCTAGAGAGTGTCTCACTCTTCTTCTATATAGAGTGAGACGCTATTATGTACTCTTGGTGTTAGGTTTTGGATTTCAGTTTCATTTTCAACCCAATGTTTTAAGTTTAAATATTAGAAATTGCCTGGTTTTTAATTTTCTTTCAGTGTGCAATGACTGCAATGACGCATAAATTTGCAACGTAGAGAAATCAAGAACATAATGTAAATCAACAAATAAAACAAGCGAATAAACTAAATGAGATTTACGAATGGTGTCACAAGCATAATAATTCTTTGTGAATTACTATTACTTTTAGACTCTCTACGTAAATCATTAGATATTATTGTCTGTGATGGTACCACTTAAATTTTACTAGCTAAAATTTGCTTTAGAACAATGTTTTAGACACCTTTCGTTTTTCATAGCACAGTCATTTTTTGTAATTTCACGAAAATTAATATTCTGAAAACATCATGACCAGTAGATCTATCAAACTACAAGCATTAAAGCGATGTCTTTTGTTCTAGCAACTGATAATTTCATGTAGTTTATCCAACTAATTTTTTTTAGTTAATTACTGAAAATTAACAAGAGATGTAATGAAATGTAATGTAACGAAAACATGCAATTTTTGTAATAACATGCGCCCTCTCATGCGCCCGCTCATGCGCCTTCGTGTGAATAGACCTTAAGGCTTTGGAGAAACTCAGCAGTAAATGTGCGGAAATTAGGATTGAAATGCACTTATCCACGAAAAATGGCCGCGTTTAATATTTCCTCTGGAATATTGACACTCAGTCCTCACAATGTAAACCCTTTTCACTCAGCAGGAGAGCTTGTTTGTTTGTACAGTTTGATGGTGACGGTTTTATGATATGGGCATACTAAAGATAATGACAGTTAAATAAATTTAATGGCATTTCATGTGTCTTGGACATGGAGCATGAATCGTCGTGGAACGTTTTGTAAAAATATTGTTGGGGTTTTGGACTTCCATACTAAATTAATTTTGAGTTCCACTTAAAAATTGGTGTTTTGAGTCAATCTTTTTTAGTGTTCAATGACTGCAATGAAAATTTGCAACGTAAAGAAATCAGGAACATAATGTAAATCAACAAAGAAAACAAGCGAAGAAATCAGAACATAATGTAAATCAACAAAGAAAACAAGCGAATAAACTAAATGAATTTTCCGAATTGTTGAATAAAGATAAGAATTGTTTGTGAATAATTTTGGACTTTCTACGTAAATTATTAGATATTAGTGTCTGTGATGGGCGTACCACTTAAATTTTACTTGCTAATAATTTGCTTTAGAACAATGTTTTAGACAGCTGTCGTTTTTTATAGCACAGTCATTTTCTGTAATTTCACGAAAATTAATATTCTGAAAACATCATGAGATCTATCAAACTACAAGCATTATAGCTATGTCTTTTGTTTTAGCAACTGATAATTTCATGTAGGCTATTCAACTAAAATTATTTTTAGTAAATTAATGAAAAATAACAAGAGATGTAATGAAATGTAATGTAATGAAAACACATGAAATTCTTGTAATAACATTCTTACTAGCATTATTCTTTGTCTAGGAAGCTTAGTCCAGCTGGTGGTATTTCCAATCTCCATTCCGTCTTCTACAGAAGCTAGCTGCTACTGTATTATTTAAATTTATTGCAGATTACAATTTGACTACAGTAGGAAAGGGTGTTGTAGACTAAAGTCGGACAAAAAATAAATGCGCCATTTCCTTATTTTATTGGCATGCCTTCTGAGACTACTTGTTGTACTCTCTAGTCAAAATTTATTCTTTTCGTCACGAAATCACATGTTTTATTTTCTCAACTGGTGCAGCTATTTATTGTCAGACTTTAGATAGTAAATTTGTTAGTAATTCTTCCGCATGAGAACAACCTGCACTAAGCGAGCGTGAGTAAGTATGCATGCGCACCCGCACCAAACTGACCCGTGTGCGCATACGGAATTTGATGCCTTTTGGGCTAGCTAGACGCAATTTGACATGAGTGTTTGTATAACGTAGCAGCGGTCAACGTAAAGGTGAGTCTTGCAAATTGCAAAGACAGCCGCGTAGTAAAGTGTAGCCAGAAGTTCAACTGGGGCTGATAAAGGCAGTTGGAATTGTTAGTCGCTGGCCAGGGTGGTGTAGTGGTGTGCACATCTGCCATATTCCTATATAGCAGAAGGCACAGGTTCGATTCCTGTCCTGGTCTTTTCTGAAAAGGTATTGAGGGGAGCGAACCTCCCTCCTTTTATCGGTTCGAACCATACTCGCAGCGCCAGGTTTATAACCGCGTAGGTGCAAGGCAAGGTCGAGCAATATCTCAGAATCAGAATTCCAGTCTGTCAACTAATGAAACCACTGAACCACATAAACTACTGTACAAACGCCATTCCAAATAAAAGTTTAGTCACCAATAACCCGAGCCGTCAATCAACCGCGTGACCTGAATCAAATGGGTTAAAACCCCAGATTGTGAGATGTCAGTGGGGGAGTAAAATGAAACTTATTTTATAAAAAAACTCTTTTCCCCGAAATTTGATAACTCAGCTCACAACCTGTTGTCACCCAAACAAATTTTCTAAGTTTCGGCGGCCGTCTGAAATATATATACTGGAGCGACGTCTCATGAAACGAACTTTAAAACGAAATACGTGGACTTCTTGTGAGACTGCTACTGATCAAATCTTTTTCCGAAACTGCCGCAATAATTCATACTAAGTGTAATGTTGGACTACAGTAGTATTGTAACAGAGGGCTACTTTGGCAGCCCAGCTGTCAATTTTTCATATTCAAACTTTTCAAAATTTCAGAAATAAAATTTGCGCTTATTTTCTGTTCCGATTGCGTAATGGTAACTTACCTTACTGCCGTTAATTTATAACATTTCATAACAATGGTTAGATATCAATTTTATTTCTCTTTGACTCAAAACTAGTACTATACAGTTAAACATCATTACTGTCTTAACGCTACAAATGTGGCCTTAACGAAACAGACAAAAGAATGTAGATCTGATAGAAGGCTTTTAATTTGGTGTGGCCTTAACGGGACACTCGCCACTGATTTTCTATGTGTAACCGCTCCAATTGATCATGCTTGACTTATCGTAGTGACTGATTACTTTAATTATTAATTAACTAATTAATTTATTAAGCCATTATTTTTACATAGTCGCAATTGAGACCTTTTGCTATGCTACGCTTATTGTACTTTAGGACATTGTAGTCGACAATTACCGTTGACAGTTTGTAGCCGTTTTTCAAGTTCTTCTAGGAGACCACTAAATATCTTGATTAGTAAAAAAACTCCAGCCAAAAAGTGCTCATGAATGTTTAAAGTAAATTTAAAAGATATAAATGAACTAAAAGACGCGGAACTAAAACTAACATTGAAATAATTAGGTAAAAATTCTAAGACTATTCTATGTAAAATTTAACTTTAATGTAAAAATGTGATGCCATAATTCAAATCATATAAAGTTTGACTGTTTACCATAAAATAGGTGAAAAGCAGGCATTTTAAATATACATCCAAATCATGTGACATTTTATTTTGAATAACACACCTTGTAGTATCTAATCTTGTATCTATATCGTCACACAATAAAAATGTTATGGTTCAAATAATACATGACGATAGTGCTATTTTGAAATTTATAGTACCAATGCATTAACAAAGCAACTACATAGAACTAACACTTGATCGCAAACTCCATTGGACAACATGTATGCTTGTCTATTCACATACATTAACATACAGTCAGTTTCAAATAAAAATGCCTCTTGGCGTCTAAATTCCGACGCCAGACGCGTCGAAGGTCATCACCCAACGAGTTGGATGACGTCATTTGACGCCAAGCTTGCTGGCCTCGCTAAGAAACGTTTTGTCATTTGACGCCAAATGAAACTTGATAAAATTTAGATGCAAACATAGAAAATTGGGAACGAGATGCGAAAACGACTGAGATAAATATGTAATGACAAACACTTTTTTCACTTTGTTATTTCCAAATTTACCGAAGTAATTCAAACATAAGGTAAGTACTTTTACACTTGGAAAAAGCAGTCTTTTTACGCGGCGGCCTCAGCCGCCGCCGCGTATATACTATATTACAAAAGCTCAATTTGCATGTATCTGCTTATCCCTGTGTTGATTGCGTTGTAAAATTTCGCAGGTCCTAAAAATACATTGTTTGTGTGTGCGTGTGTGTTCACTGTGTGTGTTAATCATGCATCTCAGCGTATAGTGTTGTGAATACGTGCATTGCTCATGATGATCGAATGTCAGTCAATTGCTGACTTCTGAAAAGTTTTGCACACAGTGGCAATAATGACAAAACCTGTCGCACCAATGCTGCCTAAATTGTTTATCAAAGCCAGATCACTTAGGGATCCACAGGGGCACAGCATCACAGGTCGTTGGCCGTAGTTTGGCACATTGGCTATGCTATTATGCGTGTTGTGTTATGACAGCAATGGTTAAGTGCGGCTAAGTTATTTCATCAGCTGCATTTGCACAAAAAACGCAGCTATTTTTACGCGGTTTTATGTTGTTTTTGGCGTGTTTTTGATTCGATTGTTTTGAAACGGCTCGTGATAAACGGTTTTTATAACAAGGTTTGCAATTAGTTTTCAACTTAATTTTCGTCATGAAACACTGTCAAGGTTCTGAAAGCAAGATGCAGCTTAACATGTTGAGATTATTGGTCTGAAAACTTATGGTGCCGCGTTTTATTTTCGAAGAATATCCTCGGCATTTTACCTAAGCATGTCGTAACCAACTCTATCGAAAATTGGTTAAACTTTACTCGCAAGACGTGCTTGTTGAACTTTGTGTGTAAAGTAACCCCTATTTTGAATAAATGCTCACTAGTGGAAAGAGTCTGCCAGATTATATAAGAGTATCTGGCTTACTGGCCAGAAAAATTTCAGTGTACTAAGGTTTTCAGATACTACTTATTTTAATGCTTTTCGTATTTTTAGTATTAATTTTTTTACGACATTTTAAATAGATGTAAATTTTTCTGTAATAAAATTCTTTTAATCAATTTCATTTAATAACTGGTTCAATTTAATAACTTGTATTAGACTTGAGTACTTGAAGTTTTTTTGCCCACCCTCCGCCCCCATTCACAATAAAAAGTTCGTCCCTTTGGTTGCAAGTTGCAACCCAATGCCAATATTGACCTAGAATGCTTGGTAAAAGTTGTGGCGTTGGACAGCATCATCCGACGCGTCGGAAATTTTGGCGTCGGCCGACGCGTCGGAGGCAATTTCATTTGAAATGGACTGTACTCAAAAGCTATTCTTGGCTTAGTTAATTGATATCTTCAGGACATCAAACTAGTCAGTTTTATCCGATTATCAAAGTGTCATTCAAGTTTTGTCAAGTGTCACATATCAACAGTTGGTATACCTATTAAAATTTCAAGTTTCGTACTTAAATTCTAATTTTTGTTCCTTCAAGAGAAGGAACTATTGTTTTAAAATTAATTAACGTTTAACGCTACTGAGCAGGCTGCATAGACACTAGCCAGTATGTTTTACGTGTATTTTCAGCTTTGGAGCTGCCTGCTGATTTGTGTCTGCGCATATGCAAAAAAATCAATAATCAATGTACAGTGTTGTAGCAATGTATTTTTTCAGATTGGCACTGGGATGTTTTCTCCCCTACTTTATAACTAGCTTATTCTTACTTAATCTAACTAACTACGTAGTACGTACAAAAAAGTGCTGCAGGATGTTAAGCATCCCGCTGCATCGAGCCATTTGGCTCAGAAGTTAAACTTTGATCGGAGGTGAGCAAATCAGCTTCAAGAAGCGCTAAATAGATGTTAATGGAAGCAAATTGGCAGGCACAAATATTTTCCTATAGATTTTATCAACACTTTTCATTACAATTCTTTAACTGTAGGGTTTTTTCACGGCCATTTGCTAGTTTCAGCGTTTCTGGGTATTACATTTTTCAGATTATTTGCCTCGCGCAACGATGTTATTACCAAGATGAATAAAAATATTCGTGTGAAAATATAATATAGAAATAAATATTACCCTATTTTTGGAATATATTAAAACTACATACCTACAGTCGGTTTCAAATGAAAATGGATTCTAGGCGTCGGGATTAGTGATGAAACCGGACGCGTCGGATGATGTCATCCGACGCGTCGGGTGATGTCATCTGACGCCCTCGGTTATGCAATCCGACGCCTAGAGTTTTGCCAGCCAGTAATCAATTAGCTGTCAAAAGTTAGGCCTAAACTTTTGAATAGGGGTGGCTGCTTCAGTGAAAATTATGAATACTACCTCACTTTATTGTTTAGCTTCTTTAACGAATAAAAATAAGAATTCAGTAGGTAAAATTATCTTATATTTCAAGCAAACATCTATTAATCAATATATATATAAATAAACTATAAAAAATTTTGCATAACTCGTCATGAGTCACCCTTATAAATTTTTCCTGCAAACTCTCCAATTTCTAACTCTATGATGCAATACGACGCCCAGCCAGGCCCGTCGGATGATGTCATCCGACGGCCTCGGTGATGAAACCCGACGCGTCGGATGATGTCATCCGACGCGACGGATGATGTCATCCGACGCGTCGGATGATGAAATGGCGTCGGGCAAATCTATTTTCATTTGAAAACGACTGTATACAGTTAATCATATTTGTACCCAGCTTTTTGCTTATCAGCCGTTACTGAGTATGTGCCTGTGTTATGGTTTTTTGCCTGTTTTGCGAAACTGAGTGATATATTTTTCGCACGACTGTATTATTGTAAATCTAAACGTTAAACAAAGTTTGTTTTTCTACTGGTTGTTGTTCAGAATTTCTGTAGTTTTCAATCGCAACTCCTTAAAGTTGTTTTGCAGCTTGTGCAAACGAAAAGGCGTAGGTACAGTTTTGCTGTAAACTTATGCATAGAACTGATTCGCTCATTGAGGCGATAACATGCCTACATGGTTTGGTACCGTTAAGGCCAGTGTCCCATTAAGGCAGTGTGAAGTTTCAGACTTGTGGCTTCAAATCGATTTCCTATGTCCGAGAACAAAGTGTGACTCCCCTGACCGAAAGGTAGAGCCCCACGTCGCTCAAGCTCTAAAGCTACCTCAAACCTAAGTCTAGTCCTAAAATTACGGAATGGGTAGTGAAATTGTGGGTGGCCGTGGGCGATGCCGCCTTTGTACTATTCTTCGTCAGGTCGAGTTGGTCAGCATGGCTGCAACCGCGGCGTATCGTTCCGTCTTGAACATGTCTCTTTCGACACCCGTTATAATTTCCAGGGCTCCACTAAGGATTTTAGCGCCGGTTCCCGTCCATTTTTTCGCATCAGCTTGGACCGGGATAACTTTTCCCCTCATTCTGGCTTCGCGCCTTTTTTCACTTCCTCTAAAATTTGGTTAGACTTCAAATTTTTAGCTTGAAAGCTTTGGCTGATAGAGTTGGAGCTCGGTAATATAAACATGGAAATTTTCAACCGGACGCTAGTAACGGGCAAAAAAACGTACTGCCCACTGTTCTTTGGTGGAAGGGAAGGGTATATGCGAAAATGGAGCACTTTGAGTCCCTCATAAGATTCAGGCATCCTCAATTCCCCAATTTGCGTGATAATTTTGTCTCTCATACAGTTGGACATCAAGGCCAACCAGGCAAGCTTGGGTATGCCATTGAGTTTGGCCAGAGACTCAAAGTTTCGGACAACATTTAAAACTTTAGTTGCAGCGCCTGCTCCCTGAAAAAGTGGCTTTTTTTGAACTCTGCGTGTGGGAGATCCAAGAAATTTATTTTAGGGGGGATTGGGGTTGGTTTTTCTTTAGCTGCCTTTTTTGTTTGCAGAATTTGATCGATTCTCACCTTTAGGCCTGGGTTGCCTGGCCAGCCTCGCCATGTGACGTTTCAGGTCGCGCTTTGTGGTTTCAGGTGGATTTCTCAGGTTTGAAACGGAAGTGTGACTCTACTGGCCAAAATCTAAAGCCCTACGTCACTCACTAAGCCTAAAACTACCTCAAACCTACACCTAGCCCTGAAATTACGCTACCAAACCTAAAAACACAGGAACACCACGGTGGTGGCGTAAAAATCTAACTATTAAATCAACTACATACAGAAAACAGGGGATACAAAAGGAATACATGGAAATACGCAGTTAAAAAACCCGCAACCAACCGCTCGCTAAAATTTGTAACAAATCGTCCCACTTTTGAGCCAAACCTTTCGCATCAGTTTGAAGAAATGTGAATTCAATGACTGTTTTTGTGGAAGTTTCCTTAGACATATTTTGACTTTACACTCTATTTACACTTTTCGCATTTGTTAGACGTACTTCACAACAGAACTATTATTACGGCCTGCATACACAGCCTGGCCCATACGCAGTCTGGCCCGTGTTTGCAATTCTGATAAAAATACGCAGACTCGCCTGACCTGCATACAGAGTCTGGCCTCCGCTAAATAAATAGGGATACTGTAGCATGTAATAGTAATATTTCTAGCGGCTGTCAGCCAGCAAAAATGTCGAAAAACTTTTTCGGAATTTGGGGCATGACCCGTGTTATAGGAATTACATATAACACATATAGAAATTACGTATTACCTTAACACACCAGGCCTTTCACAGTGCACGCGACTTTAGCGTTGACAGTTTCAATATAGTTTGCCGCTTTTAGTAGTTTTTATATACCTACAGTCGTATGTAAATGAGTCTCAATATCAATTAACTGTACCCAATGTCTAATTGAAAATGATTTCTTTTATTAATTGAAGTTCGCTACGCTATATACACGGTAGGCAAACGGCACATTCAAAGAGAAGGCCAGACTGTGTACTCAGGAGTTCAATCCTCCCAATTTCTAGGCCAGGCTATGCAGGCGCCAGGCTGAGTATGTAAACCTATTATTACAACATTA